>JAJMES010000279.1:0-42021 GCA_030574275.1 Pichia sporocuriosa
CATCCAAGTTTTGTGCGCTGTGGCCAAGTCGGCAAAGACAGCGTCTCAACATCTCTCGGTTGTTATTAATCCATGCGTACTCGCTTTCAAAAGGAGAAATTTCCCCCCCCCTTTTAGGGCGGTTGTTTGTTTCTCTCCCCCCTTCGCGAGTGGGAAATTCGGTGGTATGCGCCGTCTCGTTTGTCACAACACAATTGTGTTCCTCTTGAGAGGTTTTCCTGAGCGTGCAAACGCTGGGCAGTTCCACAAGAAATTTCTGTTTTGGAGGTTGTTTACCTCTGGGGCAATGGGAGTGTTCTGCGGACGGTTGGCTTGGACCCTGATACGGGTCTTGGCTGTTAAGTGCAATGCATGGATTCCAGGTCACCCTTTTGGGTAGACATTTGGGAAACTCGATACCGATCATTATGATAACTGGGAGATTTTTTTTCCCTGTTTTGTTTAGCTTTGTTTTGCTTGCTTTAATTTTTTTTTAATTTTAATTTTACATTAAAAATAGACAGATCTGAGCTTATTTATTTAATGTATAGATTATATATACATTACACACAAAAGATTCAGCTCATTTTCTCTTCCTTTACACTTTCTTTATTTTCTACTGTCGTAGATTCTTTAGATTCCGGCTTATGATAGACAAGATTACGATAACCACCTCGGTACCAGCCACGCCCCCCTCTATCAAAATATCCACCTCGATTATATCCACCACTATAGCCATGACTTTGACCACGACCACGATTGTTTCCACGACCACGACCACGACCACGACCACGACCTCTACCACGACCACGACCTCTACTGCCAATATCAACCGAATTTTGGTTTGATTCAAGATCTTCACTATTTTCTTCTGAACTTTTTTCAATTACGTCACCGGGTTTCACAAATTCTTCCACGGCTTCCTCAACGTTTTCAATTTTTGAAACTTCTTCTTTATTCACGTTCTTAGCATTCTTTTCTTTTAATCCTTTAGAAATGGACTTTTCAACATCAGGCTTTGAATGATCTTCGTTTGTCGTACCATCATCGACCTGTTTCACTTTATTTACTTTTGCAGCCTTTTCCTTTTCCCTTTCGTTTTCCTTTCTTAATTTTTTCTTCCTCAACTTTTCCTTCCTTTTCTCTCTTTCCTTCTCTTTCAACTTTTCATCTTTCACCTTCACTTTTACTTTTTCTGGTTCTTCCATTTTTGCTTCTTCTTGATTTTCTACTGTCACCTGTTTCCCATCTTTTACCGTCACCGCTACCGTTACCTTTTCTTTATCTCCTATTTCTGATTTAACATCTTTATTAATCTTACCAACAGCGTTACCAACAGAAGAAGAAGTACCTCTAGCAGCATCTGTAATTTCTTTCTCAACAATAGCCTTTTTATCATCTACTTTTGAAGAAGTTTTTGCCGAACTTTCAATACTAGATTCTTCTGACTTCGCAGATACAGAATGAACATTCGTATTATCCGCTTGATTTTGAAACTTTTTTGAAGAATATTTATTGTAAGAAGGATTATAATTGCTATTTGAACCATAGTTCTGATTTTTATTGTTGATATGATTATATTTTTGAGTATAATTTTGGTTGTAATTATTATAATAATATGTAGAGGAATTTTGTGAATGACGGGATATCCGCTCATTGTTAAACTTGTTATTGGTATTACTAGTTTGTGTACGCATACCATGTTTTTTCATCTCATTTTCATATTCTTCTTTACTTAGCTCTCTTGCAGTTCGTCTGTCAAATCCAGACGATTTATAATTTTTTCCATGTAATTCGTTAATGGTACGAGTCTCCTCACTTGATGGTGTTCCAACATCCACCATCTCTCCTATTTTCCCACTTAAAGCACTATCAGAATCTATTGAGAGTCGTTTTAATATTTTAACCGAAGTGGAAGTTGAAGATTCTGAATCTACCAAGGTACTTTGAACACTTTCATTTTCTACAGTTTCATGAATATCTTGATCTATTTCATGAGCTTCCTCTGTTTTAACATTTATTTCCTTTTCAACATTTTTATGCATTAATTTTGTGTCAAAAGTTGTTTCATTTATTGCAGCTTTCTTTAATTCTTCTTCAATCTGTAATAATTTTGTTAATGTATCAACTGGTTTAGCATTACCAAATGGATTTGCTTTAGGATGAGGATTATGTTTCAAAGTATCATCAAATTTTGGCAAATTAGATTTTAAATCTAAAGATTTAGCAATTTCTGCAGTATTCTCAGAAAGTATTGGGATTTCAGGTACGGAGACAGGTTTTGCTTTACCAAAAGGGTTTATCTTTGGTTTTATTGGCTGTGTATTAATTAATGGAATATTTTGTCTCTTTGGAATTTCTCTTTCCCTTTCTACTCTTGAATATCTTTGATCTTTTTGAACATCTTGATTATTTTGAGCTTCAATTTTTTCTTCTTCTAAATCTTCATTAAAATTTAATTCATTATTAAATTGTAAAACAGATTCAAACTCTTCAATTGAAGATGAATCAATTACAATCTTACTTCTATCAATATTAATACCATTCCATTTTAAAACTTTTTGAAAATCTTGAGGTGAGAATAAAAAGATAAATGCAATCTTCTTTTTATGATTAGGATCTGAAGGATCTAACAAAACATGACATCTCTCAAATTTCGTATATCTTGATTCAAACAATTCTTTAAGCAATTGACGTGTACAATATGATGGTATATTATCAAATACAACAATATTTGAATTGACAGCAGATCGGGAAAACATTGGAGCTCTCCAAGACTTATTTAGATTATTACTAGTACTGGCATTGATACTATTGGTATGTCCAATTCCTTGATTATAGCGATTTTCGTAATTTCTATATGTGTAATTATTACTCCCAAATGCAGATGGTGTATGTGAAGGAGAAGGAGAATTGAATGGATTATTATTTAAAGTGCTCGTTATATCAAAATCATCTTCTATCCAAGATGGTGTACCCATACTTGGATCTGCCATGAATTCAGTCAATGTCATTTTCTTTGTGCCTGTTGAAATTTAAATTTGTTTTGAAAGAAAAAAAAGAAAGATATTTTAAAATGCAATGTTAGTGAACTAAATCCTTAACAAGTAATTAAGAAAAAAAAAATATTTTTAAAGTAAATTAAAAAAATAGACAAACCAAAAAGACAAAGATAAGTAAGAATTGCAGATAAATCATCATCTGTAATGCTCTGTGTTAAAAATATTAAAATTCTACTTACCCATTGTGAATATATCTGATTTTTATCAGTAAAGTGGTTGCTAATAAATCTGGTAACATTTCATCCAATTGAATCAATGAAAAAAGTAGTTGTTTATTGTCAAACAACAAACAAACAAAAATTACAGCAACGACCCGGTCATTTGCTCGCCACTTTCTGTTCTCTACGTTTTCTGTTTTCTCTTCTATCTGTCTTTCTCTATTTTTTTTTTTTTCTTCCTTGTTTTTCGTAACTATTCAGACGGCCAGTATAAGTTCTAGGAATTGGGAATTAAACATCTTTTTTTAAATATGTGCAATTGTAATATTTAAAAGTAGATGTTGCAATTTTGCCTCATCTAGAAAATTGAATTTTGTGATAAATCAATTACTAGTACACCAAATTTAGAATTATAGCTTGGATGATCATTCTGGATTGAAATGACCTACTGTTATTAATTAATTGAGGTCTTTTTAGAGTTACTCAAAAATCAATTAACAATTTCTTTGAATATTGTTAAAAAAAACTTTAAAAGAAAACCATACACATCGAACACCAAAAACTTCACCGAACAATACTTTAGTTCCATCTAACAATAGAGAGAATATCTATTACAAAAAGTATATAAAGTCACTATTATAATTGTAATTTTTTTCCCTTCAATATACCAACACTTGAACACTGTAAAACCAACATGTAAACTACCAGCACCTTCCCCTCTTAAGAAACATGCTCAATTTTTATTTTGAATACCGTCGATAGACGCATTCACCTGGTCTTTTCACCGATTTAATGTTTTGTTCATGTTTTTGATGTCTATGTTTCTTTTATCCTTTTGATGAAAAAGAAGCTCTGGCTTATTTGGCGGCATTATATACACACGGTTTCCCATTCTCAGTGAAATGGAACCTCCTTTAATAGTTACAGCGGAGGAAGACTTGTCTCTTAATAACAAAGACAGCGATGTCATCAATAACATCAACAACGATTCCCCTAGCGGTTTCTTGCATAACAAAGTTTTATCGATATCGACAACATCGATAAAGTCACTTATACCAAATTTCTATTCAATTACTGGTAGTAACAATTTCACTCCAGTGTTAAATTCTAATTCAACGGGTAATCATAATCTGAATAATACTACCGATAGCTATGGCAATTTTACAGAGTCATTTTTGCAAGAAACTTCCAATATAGTAAACGTTTCCGATGAACTTGCTAGAGAATCAGATGTTACGGTTTCTACAAATGTCACACCACAGGCAGAATATAAAGGTTTTGCTTCTTATGTCATTTCATGTATTTTCGTATTTGTATGGATATGCTGGTCCATCCTACCTGATAGGGTATTAAATTATCTAGGAGTCTATTACTATCCTTCTCGTTGGTGGGCTTTAGCAATACCATCATATGTAATTGTTGTTATGATTTATACATATATTGCTCTTGCTTGTTACAATATTGAACATCTCACATTACCATTGGATGATAACAGAAATATTGTTGACAACTCAGGTATTATAATTACACAACTGAAAAATTTTAAAACACAAGATATAGAAAAATACATATCCAAAGGTACAAGTGGTGTATGGGATCTCCCCATATCAATTGTTAACGAGGTTCTTTACTTAAATGCAGATTCAGAGGACGTCATCCTCTCTAATTTCAGTTAAACACGGTTTTGAAATTGAAACTTTACCTAGCCAATATTTTGTTGCAATCACCTGAGATTTGAATAAAATATCTCTCAATCCATTTTATGCCCTTTTTTTATGCTTTCCACGTCTTCCTTTCCCATTTGTATTATATAATAAAATAAAAGTAACAGGTTTATTTGCCTCCCTGAAACAGGAATTTCTTTCTTCATTTTTTCTTTTTTTTTTACTGAACTAAGTATTATTATTCAAAGACAACAAAATGATGAAAGCCTTAACTTATATTAAACCAGGAACTATAGCTTGGAAAACAATTGAGAAACCAAAAATTATAGAACCAACTGACGTCATAGGCAAGGTCCTTGCAACTACAATATGTGGTACAGACCTTCATATAGTAAAGGGAGATGTCCCGGAGACAACATTGATAGCGGAGAAGGAGCCTTCCAAAGGCATTGTTTTAGGACATGAAGCAATTATTGAAATCCAAAGTGTTGGTAAACATATTAAAAATTTCTCCTTGGGTGATGAATGCATTGTTAAATGCATTACGTCTTGCAACAATTGTTATTATTGCAGAAGGAATCTTCAATCGCATTGTAATGGTAATGAAGGTAGTTCAGGCTGGATTTTGGGACATGAAATCGATGGCACTCAAGCAGAATATGTGAGAATTCCTTTTGCTGACACTTCTTTAATCAAAGTTCCAAAAAATGTACCTTATGAATCACTTCTTCTGCTTTGTGATGCGATGCCAACTTCTTATGAAATTGGTGTTTTATCAGGTAATGTTAAAAAGGATGATGTAGTTGCAATAATTGGTATGGGACCTGTTGGTTTATCTGCTTTACTTACTTCTAAGACACTCGAACCATCACAAATTATTGCAATTGATATTGACGATTCAAGGTTACAAATGGCAAAAAAATTTGGTGCAACTCATGTAATTAACCCAACGAAAATTTCAAAGGAGAAATTGATTAGTGAGGTATTGAAATTAACTACAGGCTTGGTTGTAGGTAGAGAACCGGGCGTTGATGTTGCAATAGAATGCGTTGGAACACCTGAAACGTTTGAAATGTGTGAAGACATACTTACTTCAGGTGGCTCCATCGCTAACGTAGGTGTCCACGGTAAAGCTGCCGAGCTAAAATTGCAAAATTTGTGGATTAAAAATTGTAGGATAACTACCGGCTTGGTTTCGACGTTTTCAGCTAAGGAATTACTTGAAAAAGTTGTCGACAGCTCATTGGATCCAAGTTTGATTGTCAGTCACCATTTTAAATTTGATGAATTTGAAAAAGCCTATGACGTTTTTAAAAGTGCAGCGGCAACAAAGGCAATGAAGGTTATGTTGACTCCTTAATTACGTTTTCTATAAATATTTAAACTTTATTACTGGATAGCAAAACAAGCCCAATGATATTTTTGTAATTATTTTTTTTCTATTGCTCAGTTTGTAACTCGGTATACCTTTTAGATTACCAGGACTACCCGGATTTTGTGGGTGAATTTATTACTTTTGTAGTTATTTAACATATGCTCCGCACATGAAATTATATCCAAATTATATCCAGATTACATTTTAAATTACATTTTATTTCTACCAATGACTATCACTTTGTACCCTTTTATATTTTTCATCTGCCTTGACTTTCTCGTCAGGATTGATATCATTCACACCACCAAGTAAACCTTTAGATATTGCCTCTGTAGTTGCAATAGCTGGTCTCAAAAGCACAATAGGAGTTGCTTTTGCCAGTTCATATGCTGCACCGGACGCACTCTCTGACTCTGATGCTCTTATACCGGCTTCATAAACTGCATTTTTGGCTGTGGTAAAATTCTTTTGAATAGAACTATAAGCTATTTTCAACCCTTCATTGAAAGATGATGGTTGATTCGAATAAAGACTGACAACATAGGATTCACTTTTATTGCGGTTCCTAGAATCATGCGTTCGATCAATTCCACCGGAGCTGACAAAGGAGAACGGATTTTTGTCATAATCAGAATCAACCTCAGACTCGGATATAACCTGCTCATCACTATCACTTATGTCTATATCGTTCATAACATTAAAATTATCACTGCTTTTAACACCATTGTTGTTATTACGAAAGAAATATCTATGGTAGTCTTCTTCCCCTTCGTCTCCAAACGATGCTGCAGAACTACGTCTTCGATTATTTGACTTTCTTTCTCTATTTTCCCACCTTTGACTACCGATGGAGGTATCTACAACCCTCGTTGTTGACCCGGTGCCGCCTAACGCCTCTTCTGTATTCTCCAAAATTGTCTGAGTCCCTGCAGCTAATTTGGCTCCAAGTTTTAAAAGTTCACCACCAGTAGCTTTTGTAAATGCCATTGCACCAACCTGCAAACTTCTCATTATACGCCCATCTTTTCGATATTCTTTCATAGGAACTGTTACCAGATTATTAACACCAGAACCAATATTGATTATTGACCTAACAGGAGCCAAACCGGATAATACGCCACCTAGTTGGTTTTTCTTCACATCAGGCGACCAATATCCATTTAATAGACCATGTAGTTTACTGAATCCCGCAACACCATATAACACTACTTTGTTCAAAATTATCTCAGATCCATCCAATATAAAAACGTTCATAAATTCACTTGTATGACCCGAGCGAAGGCCTGCATAATCAATTGTCTTGGGTTTATAATCAAGTTTTAATTTAACGGTGTCAACAACAATTTTTTCCAGAAACATTTCTTCATTTTCAGTAGAGTTCGGGATAAATCTCTGATCCTTAAATTCACCAAAGCGAGTAAGGAAATCCAATGTATCTTGATCAACGTACAACCTTAATGGAAGAATACTGACATGCATAATCATTTCAATGGCCGCAAGTCTAGGAATAGGTCTGACCAAATCAATAGTAAGTTTAAACATACTTTTTCCAATCTCCCGTTCACCGCTTTCTCGCATATAACCAGCAAACATATTCCAACTAGATGTGGGAACATTATCGGTAATAATAAAATTATTCACGCTAATATCGACTTCGTTGACATGTTCATAATCATCACTTTTTTCATCAAACGAAAATACACGTGGTTTTGTTTTCAAGTGTGGTTCATTGTTCGACATTAATTTGAAATCAATATCAATATCATCTAACTTAATCATAATTTTATTCTTGAGGGATCTTTTCAGTCCTAATGGTTTTATTTTGTTCTTGCCTAAATCAATAGTGTGTGGATGTTTATTTCTATGCGTATCTTTCACACCGTCCATCGAATTGTAGCCTCCAAGACTTTCATTTATTTGATGGTAGATATCTGTAGGATCATCAGCTGGACCAATTTCCAACAATATTGATTGATATACAGTCTCCTCAACTATTTCGTTATAGTTATTTTTCACTGTGTTGTCTATGTTGGTTCCTGTATCGGAAGTACTTACATTTCCTGCCCGAGAACCAAGTTGATCAGCATACTTATCTGCAACAGCTTTTGCCCTTTTTGAAACTCTTTCCAAAGCATTCCTAATCTGAACTCTTGTTTCCTTCCAGTCATATCCATCATATAAAGACAAAGAAATATCTGATATGCTAATGTGTAAGTACAATGGAAAGATGTTATCATAAAATTTATTATTATAGCTATGACGATTTTCAAAGTGTTTTGAATTGAAGGAAACATCATTATTACCAATTCTTTCAGAAAAAGAACTTTGTGTAGAAGGATTTAAATTATCACTATATTCATTCAAATTATCATAAAAATCTTCAATTATACTCAAGCTTTCGTTTTTTTTATCAGTTTTGAAAAGACCCGTAGAACCATTAACAGAATCGTCACAAGCACCACCATCATTATTTAAGCTTCTTTTAAATTGGGAAAAAAATGAAGAATCTATATCTTCAAAAACGTTAAATTCTTTGGTACTATCTTTATATTTATCATCATATGAAAAGTAGACCGGTTTCTTTAAATCTTTAAGTAGTTGTAAAAAACATTGTGCAGAATCACAACATAAATCCAAATTTATTTTCTCCACGTTCAACTGAGTATCAACTAAACATTTCATGCAATGTGTTTCATCATCCGCCATAGCGTGCGACAAGGATTTAACTGTATTGACTTTAATCTTTGTTAGCACTGTATTTAAAGATCCAATTTGAACGTAGCCTTCATTTTTTAAAATTGATAATATTGTCCGATCACTCAAAATTTTATGTTTTCTTTTAAGTCTTTGATTTAAATTTGTAATATCATCTATTAAAAACACCGAGATCAAATTTGAAGTTAGTTGAGAAACTATTGTTTTATCATTATAGATAACTAAATCCGAGTTTGCCTTGCTTATCAAAAGTAAACATTCACTGTCCAAATTCACAGGTCTCAAACCTAAACATATATCAGTTAAAGAGACAAAAATTTGAGATACAGGTTTCTTTTTTGTTTTAGTTCGCAAACTAGCGTGAATCAAATCATTTAAATTGGAATTAGACTTTGTATCATATTTATCGATAATATTTTCCTTTTCAAACATTTCTAACCACTTTCCACTATAAGTCATACACCAGTTATTTAAAAACAAATGAATTGACTTTTGAAATTTAACAAAAATCATTGGATATGTACTCCATTTATTAGCTTTTTTTAATATCACCTCTTCAACTTCCTTCTTTGATCTTTTCATCAGGATTTCTATTATAGATACTTGGATAAGATTTTTGGAGGATGATGTAACACCAATAGTATCAATTTCACCGACAATATCACCAAATCTTTTATTCAAATTCAGAATTGAATAATTTAAATGTTTGACAAGAATATAATAGTTCATAACTTTAGGCTTAAACAAAAAACTTGAGCCCACCATATTTTGGTCAAAAGAATTATCAAATTGAACAGATTTTCCCTTTTGCACAGAACCTTTAAGCATCGGTATTATATCATTTATCACATCATGTATCCTCGTCAAAGTATCTAAAGAAGACTCAATTTCAATATCCTCAATAGTTACAGTTTTTTTGGTGGTGCAAACGACTTCTTTTTGTGAATTTACATCAAAAATTCTAAATTTTGCAAAAGTATCACCGTGAAAATTGTATCTTATTTTGTGTACATCAATAATTGCATTTCCAAAAGCTGTTCCAAAATTAAGTTTAAAAAATTCAACGGTCAGGTTCTTACTAAAAGTATCGTAAGACATTGGTGCAATCATGATTTGAAGTGAATCATTCTCATCTGCTGATACTTGGATACATCCCCGAATATGCTGAAGTTTGAAGGCAATTTCTGACTTGAATCCTTTATTATTTGTCTCATAGGGTTTACGCAAGGAGTTATTAGAGCTTTTCCATGCTTTAACTTTTTTCAACTGAAGTAACTTTAATTCGTCTAATTTTTCCCATGTAGAACTTAAACTATTATAGAATTTTAAAATTAAAAGCAATAAATCATATTTAATATCGAAATATAGTGGCTTTCCAATTATTATAGTAGTAACATGTGATTTTCCGTCATTTTGTAATTCGATACGAATATCTGGATTTTCATCATTTGGGTCATTGAAAAAAAAACATTTTTGGGAATCTCCCGTTAAAATTTCAAAACAAGCCAGTGTTCCTTGAAATAGTGTTGGATTTCTTTGTTGAAGCAAAAACTTTGCACAATGGAGTCGAGTTGAATTATTATTCTCAAATGAACCGTCCTTTAAAAGATCTGAATCAATACTAATATTTAACTCTGATATTGAGAAATGTTGAAGAGTCAAACTTGAAACCGATGGTTGTTTTTTTTCTGTTATTTTCAATTTCGTAAAATACTTTTGTTTATTAATTTGAATTAAAAGAGTAATAAAAGCAGACAATAATTCTGGCATTGGAACAAGAGTTAAACACAATTTTCCAAATTCAATGATAAGGTTTTTCCTGTTTTTAAAACACACATTTATTGAATCAATTATAATTAAAAATTCATCCTCTTTATTTTCATCAAGAGAATTGTCCTGTTTCGACTCTGTTTCTAATGATTCTTCAGTTAGTTTTAGTTTCATATCGTAAAATTCACCTTGTGATGCACTCATATATATACTTTTACCGGATCTTGAATACATAGCACTTTCTAAAATAGAATTTTGAATTTCATCTTTGCTCTCGGCAATAAACGATGCAGACATTAACTGATCATCATAATCATCATCATCATCATCATCAATATTGTTATCATCTTTCTTCCTATTATCTTCGTGTCCTTTATCCATAAATTCATTGTCATCAGTTTCACAATTAGCTTCTCCTTCTACTTTTTGAGGTAAATCAGATGTTGTATTTTCTGCGGATTGTTTTTTCGGTTTTAAAACAGTAGTCGATATCCCATCAATTTGACATCGTCTTTCGGTAGTATTACCATCAGCATGTATTTTATTAATTTTGACATTTAGAACAATTGGGTCAGTGACAACCTTTATACTAAGATTTTCTAATGAAACGGATAGTTTACCCATTATGTAATCCACAGCATATGAAATGATTGTATTACTAGATGTTTTTGTATTCTCTGGTAATTTCTTTTTTAACTCTTCTGAAATTTCCAAGTCATTTTCTAAAATATCTTTGAGGGATTTTTCAGGTTCATTTGAAGATGAATTATTTTTATCATCATCGTCATCATCATCAGTGATTTCATCTCCCCATTCCATATTAGTCGCTTTGCCATCAGTATTAAAAGAGCGTGCACCACTTACAACATCAACAAAACCAACAACACTTTCAACCATGCCTTCAAGACCTTCTAATGGATCATTAAAAGCTCCAAGGATAGTGGAATTTGAAGGATCCAATGATTGCGCATTCACACCAGTGACTTTTGGACTTATAACACATGTAATGCCACTTAATAAAACTTGGATACCACTTGTACCAATTATTATCTTCAAATCTTCAACAAAAGCATGCCGTATATTAATTGGAGCACTTGGTGGCAAGTATTGAGTTTCTAATTTATCAATATCTAATGTAATGTTGGTTAAATGTAAAGAAGGTCCGGAGTTACCCGTAATAGACAAAGATGATTGCTGTGGAATATCCAATGGATGCAATGGAAGGCGAGATAGTAAAAGTGACAGTATCTTTGATTGAATTGATGAAGAAAATGCCGATGCCATCTTTATGCTTTAATAAATTTTGTTTTATATCTATTGTAGGCAAAGATTAAAAATATATTTTTATTATTTTCCCTGTGATTTCTGCTGTTCTAAAATATTAAATTAACATACAATTGTGTTATCAATTAAAAAAATCAAAAACTTTACTGCAATAAAATACCAATAAATATACAGCCTTTTATTATTTTTTAGCACACGTCAAAAAAACAGAGGTTTTTAAGACATGTTATTATCGAAAGACAAAAAGCCTTTGTTGATGCAAAAAAACCTTCTTCAAATTTGATTTCGTGGCGGTGACAAATTTTCTTATCGCATCGCATACACCAGCCACTGCCTATTAGGAAACTACGTTTCTTACAAATAATTTGGAATATCCATGATTTCGGATTAAATAAAATTTATATACATATTTATATTAGATTTAATGTGGTAATGTT
Source organism: Pichia sporocuriosa (assembly GCA_030574275.1). Lineage (NCBI taxonomy): Eukaryota > Fungi > Ascomycota > Pichiomycetes > Pichiales > Pichiaceae > Pichia > Pichia sporocuriosa. The sequence continues at coordinate 12,445 of JAJMES010000279.1, forward strand.
GAAGAAGTTACAGGAGTTATATTTGTATTACCGTCTAGCCCACCGAGTGCCTCTTCAATAACATTTTCACGAGTAATTTTTCTTTCTTGACTTTTGATGTACCATAACATGCTTATACCAAATACTACGGTCAATGTAACCAGAAGAGAGTTGACTGGATTTGGATTAGCATTAAATGTAAACTGTGTAGAATTATCAAGTAAAGTTTGTATTAAATTCATCATACCACTAAAACAAATGATTGCACCATACACCGTACCAAAGGTTGAATAACCAAATACTTTTACACAATAATCAGAAACTGTTGTGTAATAGAATGGTCTGTACAAAACCAACAATATAATACCAATATATTGAAGTGGTTGATTTGGTAGCATTCCAAAAATACCAATAGCTGTGGAGACAGCAAGTAAAATTGCTAGAACGACATATGTATGCAAATTATCTAAAATTAAACCAATAAATGGTATAGAAATAATACCACCTAGCGGTAAAGCAATATCAAAAAATTTATTAATAGAAAGGGCAATTGAAGGGTTGAAATAATATTGCATTTGAGAATAAATTGTTGCGACAAAATAATTAATTCTAAGCATTTGAATTGTAGTAAATAAACACATGATATACCACCAAGGGGATTTAAATTGTTCAATTAAAGATTTTGAATGCAAAACACCGAAAATACCTCCTGATTTTTCTTTTAAATTATGGTCAGCAATTTCTTCAAAAATTGATTTTGCTGAAATAATTGAACCAGAACGAGACCTTACTTGTTCTATTTCTTGAGATTGATAACGAGAATCTTTAGGATCTAATGGTAAACCATTTTCATCGAGACCAGTTTCTCCAATTTTTGCAATATCCTCAATAGTTTTATAAGATTCATGCGGCATAATGAATATTTGACATAAAAGGATAAATATTGGGACAAGTAAATAAAATGAAAAGAATTTCTTAATTGTTAAATTCTTGATGTAATCATTTTGATAAATTATCCTATAAAATAAAAACAGTGCAGAAGATGAATCAAAACAACCAGTTAAAAGAGCTAAAATCAAACCAGACTTACCAGGAAATGAATTAGCCAATTGAAAACAACTGATAAAAACAAAAGGACCACCAAATGCTAATGTAATATAACCAATTAGATAAGCATCAAATAATACAATATTTGCACCATTTGCTAATAATAAAGAGGCAATTCCAATAATAATAGAACCAATTATACCAGTGATTCTAGGTCCATAATTATCTAAAATTGAACCAACAATTAAAGCTGTTGCATTAGTGATAACTGCAGCTAATGTAAACATGAGATTTAATTTTAAATCTTGTTCCACACATGTAGCTTCTGCAAATTCTACTAAATCAGGCGGTGAAACGGTAATATCACAAACATCCTTGTAGATACCTTGTGCAATTAAAACTGGCTTAAGAGCAGCAAAACCGAAAACTGGACCAGCTGCAAATAAACACCAAAACATTGCACATGAAATTTGGGCAATTCTCAGTCCGAGTGATGGGAGGGATTGCGATGTTTTGGAAGGCAATATCAATGGAGTAGTTTCTAATGCTGACATTGTTCTCTGCTAATAGTACAAATAGTAAACAAGTTAAATCTTATTATCACACAATCTACATAAATGAAGAAAAACAATATGTATTTAGATTTACAACAAAAATAAAAAAGCGTTGCAAACAGCATCATCCATCGGATTAATTAAAAAAAAAAATTGTTTTTTTTTTCTTCTTTTTTAGAGTCTTATCTTAATAACGGAGAAGAGCGAGATTTCAAGTTTTATAATATTATGTAATGTTTCTATTTCGTCTATCAGAATTACTTTCTACAAGAGTAAATAAATGTAACTAGGCTTTACCCAATTTGTCCATTTCTTCAGCTAATTTGGTAACATCATCTTCATTTTGATCATTTTCAATTTCTTTCTTTTCATCCGAATTTTCAACGATATTATTAACCCAAGCAACTTCCTTTTTGAGCAGATCTTTTGTACTTGGACAATAATGTCCACCTGGATGTTTTAAAATTTCAGCATTATCACAAAGAGAAGCCAATGCTTCTGATCTTTCATTGGATACCAATGTATCAAGTTCTCCCATAACATGTAGGGTAGGTAATTTAATCCTCTTTTCATAATAATGTTGAACTAATGGATTCTCAAATTTGAAACCAGAATAAATAATTGCAAATTTTAATGAATCTAGTGCTTTTTCATCATCGACAACTTCATTAAAAGATGATAAAATAGCACCAGTAATACCAGAACCTTGAGAAAACGCCATTATACCAATGAATGGACCATGTTCTTTATATGCTGATTTAACGGTATCTAATGCTGGTTGAATATCAAATTTTTCAGCTTGTGTATAAACCCAACCTCTAAAATTTGTTTCTTCAGCTTTATCATCTGCACCATACTTAGCTGCAGTAAATGGTAAATCTGCAGGTGTTAACTCAATTGGTGCATCAATAAAAACTGTATGATAACCAGCCTTTTTTAATGCTTTTCTAATACCCGACGCTTTGACGGAGAAAACAACACCATTTTGAGCAAATCCATGCAGACACAAAATGGTTCCCTTAATAGCTTTTTGTGACATTTATGTTTCCTTATTGATCTATAACAAATAAAATAAAATCAAATAAAATAAAATGAAATGAAAAACCTTCCAACAAGAAAGAAAGAAGGAAAACTATACAAAAAAAAGTTATCATGGAGTTAAAGACAGTCTCTTCTGGGAAAACTCTGAACAAAAAAAAAAAAATACTCGGTGTTAAGAAAACTGGTTTATAATTTGAGTTTGAGTTATTGGACGACGAGGAGATGTGGAAAAGTTGTGGATTTGTTAGTATTGGCTCCGTAATATTCTTTATATTGTATTTATATGGGGAGTTTTTAAACAGATTTATTGTCATTAAAAACATAATTATAGTTACACGAAATAGATATACATGTTTCTATTTGATAAAGACAGATAAATCACTTAAATTACTACGTGAATTTTAACAAATTAAAATGATTACAACAGTGATACTGTATGTTAAGTAAACCAGCATCGATAGACATCAATTGATATAGATTATCATAATCCACTCTGTTGCGTATTTAATCACTTTTTATCCTATCTTTAGTAGTATATTATATATATATATATATATATATATATATTTCTTACCTTTAGCCTCTAGATGTACTTACCAAACATCTTGTCTTGATTACAAATTGTGCACAAACCAAGAGCTTATCAATTATAAAAGAATATTCTTATATTATACCACATTGTTTAAAAGAACCCAAATACGGAAACATAAAGAAAAAATAAACGACAAACCAACCAAATTTTAATTGTAATTGGCAATATCATATTCAGATTCAAAACAATAAACCACCAGCATCTACAGATCAGGTATTATAAAGTGTCAACTTTTATTGGCTGTCGTTACCAATGAGAAGAAGAACACTGAAATAAGTATGTTTACTTGAAATAAAACCTGTATTATTGATAAACTCTCGGTTTACGCAGAGTTATAGTTGTAATATTAATATAACAAATTTTATAGTGTAAAAAACTTTTTATATGAAAGTAATATTAAAATAATATTAACAAAAAGAAAACAGTCTATTATTAAATACACAGAAGAGATGGATACGAGAGCCTGTATTAATGAATATCTAGTGACCCCATTTTTCGATGTAGATAATAAAGGCGTGAATATAGTGAGAAAGCGGCTGACGATCTGTATAGAAAATGAATCTTCACTTTCTGTCTGTCCCTTGCATTACTTTATAATGGTGTTTCATTAATATCTACTTTGGTATTATCGTTTACTTCATGTCAGCATTGTCATCAATAGAGGCCGATTCTTGGTTTAATCTTTTACCAATTGATGATTATCTGAAAAGTGTTGAAAATACTATCCCTGAAAAGATCCCCGAAGAAAACTCATGTCCATCGGATTATTCCTTGGGTGACTTATCAGTTGCATGTGGCCCCCTAGTTAGATTTTTGGCAACACATGAAAATGATACAAATAATTATCGAGGTACGATTCTTTTAGTACTTCGTAATTTTGACAAAAGTGTTTCCAATAATCCAAAATTGTTATTTATTTTGGGTCCATCAGTTAATAAAAAGCATACATCTTTAGATACACAATTGTTCGAAACAGATGCATCTAATTGTGAAATTATTCATGAAGAAGGTGCTTTCACATTTTTAAGATATTCTTTTTCCTTTGAGTTGATTTCTTACGAGCAAAGAGTTAAATATTCGTTTGATAATTTTTCATTACCTCATTTTCAATTTTTCATTCCTTCTATGTCTCAATCAATGAACATTATGTCTTATTCTTGTAATGGATTTTCTTTGAATACAGATACTACATCTTTTAGGGGCTCTTTATGGTTAGATGTGGTGCGTAGACATAATCGTCCTGATTTTCATTATCATGTCATGATTGGAGGCGGTGATCAGATTTACGCCGATAGTATTAAAAATACATCACAAAATTTTAATCATTGGTTAAAACATAAACATATACATTCAAAGGAAAAGTTGACTCCTGAAATGGAAGCATCTTTTGATGATTACTACTTAAATCGTTATATAGAATGGTTTGGTAAAGGTTTTTGGGTTGGTAGTGCAGGGAAAACTATTCAAGCAATACTTCCAGTCGCATTGGCTTCAATTCCACAGCTTAATATTTTTGATGATCACGACATTATTGATGGATTTGGATCTTATGCTGATATAACTATGCGTCAAGAAATTTTCCAAGGGGTCGGAAAGCATGCTTTCAAATATTATATGCTTTTTCAACAGCATACTCCTTACAAAGAATCACCAATTAATGAGCCATCATGGATTATTGGTAAAACTCCAGGACCTTATATTAATGAATTATCAAGATCAATATATGCAAGACTTGGTTCATCAATCGCATTCCTTGGACTAGATTGTAGAACAGAACGTACTAAAAATCAGATTGTTTACCCTGAAACTTATGATATTGTTTTTCAACGTATAGAAAAAGAAGTTAAAAAATCAATACAAAATGGAAAACCCATCAAGCATTTATTGGTTCTTTTAGGCGTCCCAATATGTTATCCAAGAATGGTATTTTTTGAACGAATTATGGAATCTCCGTTAATTCGCCCTATTCTGTATCTTGCACGGAAAGGCATCATTGCACCTGGTTTGGTGAATGAATTTGATGGTGAAGTGGAATTATTGGATGATTTAAACGATCATTGGTGTGCTCATCATCATAAAAAAGAAAGAAATGAATTAATGGGAAAATTGGTTGCATTTGGCGAAAAGTATAATACTAGAATTACTATACTATCAGGTGATGTTCATCTATGCTGTATTTCCCGATTTAGAGGAAACAATGAACTCTCCGTAAAGAATCCTAAAAATGATCCAGAATTCATTTTAAATTTAATATCTTCTGCAATTGTTAATGCACCTCCACCCGATGGAATGGTTAGACTTCTTTCGAACCGCTCGAAGAAACACATTTTTGAAAAAAAGACTCATGAAGATATGATTCCTTTGTTTACAAATGAACCAGGCACAAACGTTAAACGTGATCATAAAATGTTTTTGAACAAGCGAAACTATTCGGATATTATACCAATTTCTAACCTTCCGAAAGAATATAAAAGTAATCGTTATGGAGACGATAGAATTGGGAAATTTTATCTCCCTGGTTCAGTATCTGGTCCGGCATCTATTGCAACGGAATCGATGAATATATCTGAGGCTAGTAAAACCAACGGTAACATTGGGTATCCATATGATGACAATGGTTTGGTAGCAACATTACGTGTTGAAGTGGATAGAGAGAGTACTGCCAGTGAAACCGGTGATTATGAAATTTTGGTTCCTTCTTTGGAAGATTTGAAGATGAATACGTGAATTCAATTTACTCGTTGTAAGGTTAATTGATAATTTTAATAATTATTATGTTGTATAAAAAATAAAAAAAACTGAAACTAATTCTAAATCTTCGCTTTTTAAAATGTTTATGGCTTTTTTCCTGCAAATATTGTCATTAATGCAAAGACAGAATAGAACATTCCTAGGGGATATGCCACCAAAGGTCTAGCGTTTGACAAATTTAAGACCCTAACAAAAAATCCACTTGCAGCCCAAGTACACCAACTGACACACACCACTGCAAATATATAACCCATTAAATTATTTAATTGGAGTACAACTGCAAATGCACTTAAAATAACTAATGGCAAAAGGCAGTATCCAATAACACTTGCAGTTCTTAAAAAATCCAAACCTCCATCAAGTGCAGAACTCATCAGTTTGAATAACCAGTGCAAACTAACCGTACCAAATAATGCTACACCATAAATATAACCAAAATGTGTTTTACCACTTAACAATAATAATGTTCCAAATAGCAAGCAGAAAAGAATAGGCCCTGCCATATCACTATCTTGAATAACATCTTCACTTAACGACGTACTTTTCAGTCCTAAAACAGCCAATGTTTTAGCTTTAATATGGCTAAAGTTGACACCAAGTTCTTCAAATAATGGTGGCTCTCCAGGGTACCCCGATGTAGAAAATGCAGCAAGTATACCTTGTGTCAAAGGCGTATCGTAATCAGCACTTTTCATAGTCGACGCAGCCATTGATCCTGATGGCATTGAAAATGGCACTGAGTTATCATTTTTCAATATATCAGAATTAGACATTCCATAACCATATCCGTTACCCATACCGCCCATATTATTCATATGCTGTACATTATTAACATTGTGTAAGTTGTTGTTGTCCATGTTGACGTTACCATTAATGTAATATGGCCCTTGTGAAGTATTAGATTGATATTGTTGATAATATGACATTGTAATCAAAAATGAAAATAAGAATCTCCTCTTATAGTATATGTCTATATTTTAAATGATCTTAAATAAGGAAGAAGCAATCATAAAGTCAAAATATGAATTACCATAGTCATTTCATTCGAATATAAATCTTCAGCACTGACAAGAATGCGCGTCAGTCTGGTTGGCGCCATGTTAATTTTGGTGTTGAGAAGATTTCTGGGGTTTTCACATCTGGTTATGAATTCTTTAGACAATCTTTTCACAACAAACAACAATCTATCAGCACACGAAAATGTCAGATTATATACCACAAAGTTTCATAGACCAACATACAGGGAAGGATTGTTATACAGTATTACACGGTGCAGTGTTAGACCTAGTCATGTCTGTGCGTACAATTAAGCAGGTTTCTTTACTTTTGTATCTTAAAAAAGCTATTGTTACATTATACCTTGATATCCAGGAATCACCATCAACCATTGAGAATTTGCGCATGCTTGTTGAATCAGATGATCCGCTACCTGGGCTAAATTTGACAACACTTTCCAATATTTTGGTTAATATTAATATACGTCTCGCACAATTGGATATGGAAATTGCAGAATCTAAGGATATGGATGATTCCAATATCAATATATTTTCCTTTGTTAACAAGAAACCGATTGGTGCAATTCGTTTGTCCACAAAGTATTCACAAAATGACATTCAACTTGTAAAAGACGTGATTGATAGAATATTTTCTCCTGAATACGTGAATAAGAACAATGTTACTGACGATAGCTCAGTTGTACACCCACAAATAAATTATTCTGTCCCATATATGACAATGGTGAAATATCTCCGGGATGGCCCAGAAACAACTGACGAAGACGCACCGTTAATTGCACGATTTGGAATAGAAGAATCTGATTTATTTCTCAGAGATTTGGAATGTTATGGTTGGTTGGAACGTAATCATAATAATTACACACTCGCAACAAGGGGATTAGTTGAGCTTAAAAAGTATTTGATTGATAAATATGGGAAATCGCCAGAAGGTACAGTGAGTATCTGCTTTGGTTGCGGTGACATTTTGACTCGTGGATTATCATGTTTGGACGCGTCATGTCATGTTCGTTTTCATCGCCATTGCCGTGAGTTGGTGCAAAATACCAGAGATGATGATTCTTGTCCAAATAAAGATTGTACAGAAACATTGCAGACTTATTACACTTTCTAATTAATAATTTCTAACATTTTAAATAATTTTGTATATTATATTATTACTAGCATGCTATAACAAAGGTTTATTATTGAATTAATATTTCCATTCTGTCCAAATATTTATTGACGACATCATCAATCAAATCAGAAGTGTATTCTTCCACAATTCTGTACTTAGCCCTTTCACCATATGGTTTGATCACTCCAGAGTCCAATTTTTGCTTTAGATCCGTGGGTGGAACCCAAACGCTTTCGGTTGTATTGATTTGCACTGCTCCACCTCTAAAACAACTAACCATAGGGTAATATCCCAACTCCCCATCATCACGATCAACATAAAACTGATCTTCTCGAATTTTTTTGTTTGAAGATTTCGGTATATTTCTAGCCATACGTTGTTCACTAGCAGGTGGCAAAAACGCCAATAAATTTTCGAAGGCTCTACCTTTACACTCACCGTTAACATATACAGTAATCGAAGAATTTGGAAGCTTAGCAGGTTGAAACCTTTCTTTATCTGGAATAGCATGCTCACCAAATACTGTAACGGGGTTTAACAAATGTTCCATGGCTTTAGACGGAGTATATTCATATTCTTCAAAAAACAGTTCACTTTTGTATTTTATTGGGATCATTTCTCTTACAACACCGTTTTCTACAAATGTATTTTCCAAAAGTGAACCTGAATCATCCCCGCTATATTCATTAAATTCCGGATCTGATAGCGTCTTCTGCAAAATCATTAATTTTGCAATATTCTTCTGTACTTTCATACTGGGCAATTCAACAAGAAAACCTATCACATCATCAACTTTCAGGCTGTCATATTTACCACCAATTTTAACTTCAAATTCACTTCTCCTACTTAGATGTATTTTTTCACAATTAATATCTCTAACACCATAACCATAACCATCAAAGCCCACGGGTGCCTCCAATGAGGCCTCTCTTCGAGCAACACCGATCCTAATGTGAGGTGATAAGTTCAAACTCATACTAGGTGTCGCCGATCTTAAAAACTGAGTACTTGAGTCTTTATAAGACCCATTGGCTTTGTGCTCTTCACTTTCATTTTGTTCATCGTTATTGATTCCATTAACAATTTTATACTCTATGTACCAACTGCCTTCTCTGATACCTAAATTCGCACGCGTACTTCTCCATCCATCTGTTTCCTGTGTCCCAACAATTGACATATCTGAACTGACATACATTTCAGGAGATCTGTCAAAATAGGACCAATGCACACCATGAGGTGGGGCTTCCGTTGTTGAATACATATTTGATTCAAGATATGGATTAGGCCTGCAAGGTAAATATTTGAACCCACGCTTATTGTTTGGAAGATCGGGTGTTGAAAAAAGTCGGATATGTTCATTCTCTCCACTGATGTCCTTATTAATATTCTTATTATTGTTGTTATATACACTAGTAGCATCAGATAATTGCGGCTGCTGTAATTTTAACGTCAAATCTGCAACAGTATATGGAACTGGTTTCAACCGTGGTATAACTCTCTGCTTCTTCGTCATTATTTATTGATGGTTCCCCTTCCCTATATCGTTTCCATGCCGTTGCCACCAGTATTGATTCTATACATAATGCTAATTCATGTTCAAAAAAATAACTGTAGAAATAAAAGTAGCTTACGTAAATACTTTTTTAATCTGTATTAAACCTCGTCTTATAGACTATCGACGTGATACTAAGAAGGAAGCAACCTCACACAGTTATATTTGATACTCATCAAGTAAATTATATATAACACATTCTTATTTATTATAATCAAATATCTTACAAATAATTACTTTCTGTTAATATAATTTAAGATATTTATTAACTTTTACTTGAAATTAATTCATTGTGGCTGGTGATGACTAAAATGAGATAGCGTTAAATATTGTTTTTGTCATAAATTTAAATGTGTAATAGTAAAAAAATACAAAAGTCATAGGCATGATTGGTTTTCTGTACTTCTAATTTATTTAGAAAGATTTGGATGTTATAAAATAACAGCAAATAGAACGCATGAATTATACACGTCAAACTTTTTTTTGACGTCGATCGTCCACCATTATGATAAAAAGTCTACACAAACTTCATAAATTCTTCTACCATCCACATCTTCAATCTCTATAGAAAAGACCCGGAAACTTTTTAATAAGCTTATATAGCTATTACAAACAAAGCTGAAGAGCAAGTAACCTTCTTTAATATGAAGGTAAACATCAATCAAATTAAAGCCGTAAATAAACGGTATAATGTATTCACATCTTTGCGTTGTAATAATACCCCAATAGAATCTTCACCTTATGCTACGCTGGGGGATACCACATACGCAATCAAGGATAACTTTACAACTAGACACGAACCGACAACATGTGCTTCAAAGATTTTATCATCATATGTGTCTCCATTTGATTCAACTGTTGTTACACTACTTGATCAATCAGGTTCGTCATGTATTGGTAAGACCAACATGGATGAATTTGCAATGGGTAACTCATCCATTTCAGGTTACTTTGGACCAACTCTAAATCCATTATATGAACAAAAAGAAGACTTGGTAGAGTCATACGAAGAAGTTGAATTTTTTACCAAAGACCAGTTATCTGAACAAGACGGTGAAAAAATATCATCAGAAATAATTAATTCAGAATTATCATCAATGTCAGCATCAGAGCCATATACTAAACATTCATATATTGTTCCAAAATTGTTTGACGATAATATTTCCAGAATTTCAAACAATCAAAGAATTGTTGGTGGCTCAAGTGGTGGATCGGCTGCCGCTGTTGCACTAAATCTTGTCGATTTTTCCATTGGATCGGATACAGGCGGTTCAGTCCGTTTACCAGCATGTTATACTAACATATACGGATTTAAACCAACATATGGTCGTATTTCACGATGGGGGATGATTGCATATGCACAGAGTTTAGACACTGTTGGTATTATGTCCAAAGATTTGAATACATTATGGAAGGTTTTTTCATCTCTCGATTTATCTGACAGTAAAGATCCATCGTGTTTAAGCGACACCACCAGAGAATCAATTGCCATTGAAAGATTAAACAGTAAAAAAAATGTTGGTAAAAAATTCAAGGTTGGTATTCCAGTTGAATATCAATTAGGTGAACTTAGTGCAGAAGTAAAAAGATATTGGAAGTTGTTATTGACTAAGTTGGAGAGTTCCAAATTGATTGAAATCTATCCAGTTTCTATTCCTTCAATAAAGTTCTCACTACCTGCATATTACACACTTTGTACAGCTGAAGCTTCTTCAAATTTGAGCAGATATGATGGGATAAGATATGGATATCGTTCGGAAAATAACCAAGAAAACATTGATATTGAACCCGATTTCATTACTACCAGGAGTAGTGGATTTGGTACTGAAGTTAAACGCAGAATCATTTTAGGTAACTATGCTTTGAGTTCGTATGGATATAACAGTCATTTTATGAAGGCTACAGGAATCCGTGGCATGCTTATAGACGAGTTTAACAAGGTTTTTAGAGATCGTCACTGTTTGATCGATAAAAAATCATTTCAAAGCACAGCTGGAGTTGATATGATAATTGTACCGACAACTGTAGGTAAACCACCATTAGTGAAAAATTTCAACAACACCGACCCTGTTGAGTCATATATGAACGATGTATGCACCATACCAATGTCACTAGCTGGGTTACCTACAATGAGTATTCCGTACGGTGATGAATCCATGGGATTTCAACTTGTTGGTCAGCATGGTCAAGATTACAAGGTTTTGGAATTTTCTAGATTAGTAGAAGCTGAATTATCCAAGTGATACATTATGTTGTAAGAGTAGATGAATAATCTTGTATATATATACATCTGGACGTTTGTAAGTAAATATATCTGTATTAAATAATTTATAACTAATAAATCTATATATATTACAGCACAATCACAATTTAACAGAGTGTAGTGTAAATGGGTACAATGTGGGAAATAATTGACAACAAATGCAACTCAAATAGGAAGAACTCTAACACCTGCGAGTTTGTCAACAATAGGCGCAACCAAGGGATGTGAAAGAAAAGGCCCTATTATTGGTAAAGATCTAAGGAATTGAATTAACGTGGCAAAAAATTCACCAAAAAGAGCCAAAATACCAAATGTTTCAATAACAAAACCAAAAAAAGAATGTTTGGTAAGGATGAGAAAAATACCAATTGCAAAACATATTGTTCCACGCAATTTTTGAGGTCTTGTAAAAAAATATAATGTCTTATGTGTACCGATAATTAAGAATATTCCTATAAGAAACAATATATTAGCCATCGCAAGTAAACTGGCATCAAAAAGTGAGATAACTCCAAGAAAGAAAAGAAGGGTTCCTGCAAAGGTAAAAAAAACCCCAAATTTTTGTGTTTGTGTTAGCCATATCATCTTGTCAGATATTTGTATTCAATGCCTTAAAAAACCCAAGTTCAAGTGTGGACAGTACCTGAATTAAAAACCAAACAAACATCATCAACACCATATTTAATTATTCATGATACAGTGCGACGGCACGCGCCATTTTAAGGAGATTGAGGGTTGATTAATTCGGAGGCTTTTAATCGGATTCTGTTGGGTCTACCTAGTTTTGTATCAGGTGTTATTTTATTTAACTTCACTTATACACTGCAAATAATTGAATACTACAACACACTCATTGAAATTGATCATGAGCAATAAAAAATACACACAAACTCCGGATGCAAATGACCTGAACGTATATGATCCAAATGCCAATCAACCATCTGAACCACCTCCATCTTATGATGAGGCAATATCTGCTCCGTCTTCAAATATAGATACCCCGCAACAAATGCCACAAAGGCCGCCACAAAGGCTACAACGACCAAATAATGAATATCCAGTAGACTCAAAGTACTCAAGACCAGCAGCCCCACCTCCAAATTCTAATAATTTATCAGTCCCCCCAATGATGGGCACCTCCACAGGCACTTCTACAAGCACTTCATCGAGCTTTTCTTCCACCGCCAATTTTGGTCCAAATGGACAGACTACAACAACAACAACCACAACTTCTGCAACCGGAAAATTCTCAGCGTCATCCCTACCGAAACCAACCCCAATAAATCCAAATCCATATTTACCTTGGTCATATCCAGCTTCATACCGTTGTGCTAAATGTGAGAATACAGGTTACAAAACAAAAAATGGCCATCCCTGTAAAAAATGCTGGAAGGAATTTCGCCCAAAAACTGTCCCACCTTCCACAAAAGCTGAATTAGAACGTTTGGTTAAACATAAGCCCCAGCCTAAACCGATTAATTCAAATGTTGTTAAACTTCCACCAGGGACAATGGCATATTCGAGAAATCCAATGACTTCACAACCTCTTATGGTGCAACCGGGGGATCCTAGAATTGGTGGTGTTTTGTGTCCAAAATGTAATGGCCGTGGTCTTGTGCATTTCTTTTTGGATCTTGAACGCTGCACCAAATGTAATGGTTTGGGAAGAATAGGATATAACGGGAGACAGTTATGACCGATATATCTTAAAGTTTGATTTTTTCCTTCTTTTTTTTATTTAATACTCAATAATTAAATAATTATAATTTATTTCCTTTAAATTCATATCTTAAAAAACGCTACATTCACTTTACAACACTTAATCATCAAATAAACTATTCACAGCACTGTAATTAATTTTCTTACTCAGAGTTTTACTTGTCAACAATGCCTTTGCATTGTCCGATGCTGAAGAATTTCCACTTAAATTTGCACGCATAAGGCCTGCCAAACCACCGAGTTCGTTTTTTCTCATTGCATCTTCTGAATCCTTGGTATTATCTTCGCCATCTTTCCTACGACGTTTACGAGTTTGCACCGTATGTCCTGCTATTTTATCAGTTTCCATTTTTAATTTCTTTTGCTCTTGTTCCAATAAATATTCTTGATTAGAACCTGTCCAGAGTCGTTCTTTTAACAGACTTTCTTCTTTTGTAAGTATAAGAGCATCAAGTTCATCCTCATCAATAACATCATCATCCTCATCACCTTCATCTGGAACTCGTTTTAATATTTCAGCGGTTGTTGGTAACACCTTTGTTAAGTTTTTCGGTCTATTGTGCTCAATCATTTTTAACAATTCAGAATCATGTTTTTGAATTATCTTAGTTGTATCGTTAGCAGAATCAAAATCCAAGTCTAAATTAGGTTCAATAGTAACAGAGCTTTCATCATCAACTTCAAGTTTTGTTATTCCATCCTTAAAAACCAATTTCGATGTAACTTTACGATTTATATCTTTCTTTTTCCTTTCTAAAATTCGCTTAATATGCATCTGTATTTCATCTTCTGTGATTTCAGAATCTTCTAACATAGCACCTAAAATTGGGTCATTTAACATTGCATCTTCCATATTATCCATATTTTTTATCTCGTTTTTTCGTTTATAGTGTTCAGCACGTCCTCTATTGAAAGAAGGTGGTAATGATCCACGCTCAGCATCAGTCGTACGGAAATCGTTAATTGTTAATTTAGAAGCAGGCGTATCTTTAAATTCTTTAAGTCTTCTTTGAATTGTTTGTGCACCAATATGTGTAACCGAAACAATCTCCAAATGTGTTCTCCTGAAATTATTCATACGTGCAGCCAATAATAAACATGCACCAGCTATACCTGCTGGTCTTCTACCATCAAGTATCCAATCATCTGACATTCTTCTAGCTAATTTTTTGGCATCTTCAATAACTTTCATTTTCAATTTACCGAATTCCAACTTATCAGCAAAATGTTGAATAAATAATGATGGATCAACTAATGGTAATTCAGTAATATGCAATGCTTTAACCATTTTTAAGAATGTTGCACCAATAGCATAAACACTAACTTGTAATCTCGATGAAAAATCAATCAACATATGATGAGTATTTGCCTTTCTGCATGCAATATATAAACATGCTGCAATAACATTTTGACTACGTCGACCTTGAACAAAGTTATTTGTCAATGCAAGTTTGAACCACTGATGAGCAGCGTCAGAAATATGTTCAGGTATACCCAACGCCAATGCAACATTTCTAATTCTTCTTTTACCATTTTGAAGTGTTTGCTCCCTTGACTCTAAGGATGCACGTCCATTACCAAAATTTGCGTGTGATTGATCATTAGCAACATAAGAACCTTGTACTGTTGCTGCACCAGCTGCATTTTCAGCAAAAGTAACTTCTGAAACAATTGGGTTTTCTTCCATCACAGTACCACAGTTTATACACGCCAAATCTCCTGACGCTGTATGGTACTCACGCCTAAATAATGTACCACCGCATGTCTTACAAACCTTACCACTCGACATCTTTTGTATTTAAATTATCTGGTAAGTAAACCTTTGATGAATAAAAATAAAACATTATCATTCACAGAAAACTACATCAAAACATCATGATAAACACCAATCAATGATTTTTTTATTTTTTTTTTATTTTTTTGGAGTTGTTTTACCGCGTCTACAGGCACATACATAAAGTATCAGGCAAAGTTAGTTATCCGACACAGCACTATTATATTGCTTTTAAGATGAAAAAAGCAGTTGTAGTATCAAATATTTTTAATCTTGTTTGAAATTTTAAGTGGAAACATGTTTAATCTCAAATTACTATAATAGTAAATATTGATATCACTGATCTATCATCATTATTGATGAATCTTATTTTTTTTTTTTTTTTTTTTTCTTTTTTACAAAATATGCTATTATTATTATTATTATTATTACTCTTTTATTTCATTCTATATACCCATTATTGTTGACCCAATCTAGCCATTTTTTAACATCATCACCAAATATACTACCAATTCTTTGATTTGATAAGGTGTTATCATTTGCACTTAATTTATCGGACTTGATACCAACATTCGAAATTGGTTTCACAACAACCACCCATTTGGTATCACTGAACGGTTTAAATAGACACCATTGGCCCTTTGAAAGCTTAATAATCTTTTCATCTACAGTCCAATTTTTTGATGGAGAAACATTGTTCGATATAACCGATTGTAATTTCTTGTCTTGGATTAATGACAATGTACGAACCATTTGAAGTTCAGACTGGTCAGAGTTAATATTTTGTTCCACCATATATAATTTCTCAGGAATTTGGTATTTCAAAGTCTCGTAATCTGGAGGAATATTCTTCATACTTGTCCAATACCTATTATCATCGTATATTATAAAAAAAAAATCCGATTTCCATGCTGATACAAAACTAGAATCATCTTTTATATGATTTTCAAATAATTTCAGTTGGTTTATAACAAGATCAGTAAAATATTTTTCATATATTGAGTCAAGCTTTAGGGACATTTTAATATAAAACTCTGCTAAATTATTAACGTCTTGATATTCTGAATCAAAAATTAAAACAAATAAAATACCATTAATTTCATATATAACTAATTTCACCAATTCCCATCCATTATTTACGTTAGAAAACATATATTGATCATGTGTCACTATTGAGCCTTGCTTTGTATGACCCAATAAATAACTACCTGAATTTTCTGTTGTAATGTTATCATTACCTATAGATATATGACTTTTAGTACTATTATTTCTTGGTTCAATAGGAACTTCTGAATCAATATTTTCTCCATTCAATGTTTCTATACCTGAATTTGTTACATTTTGTGCCAAATTATTATCATCACTTGAATTATCCCAATACGAAGCTAAAGAATTTAATGGATGTAAAGCAACATTGGATACAGTAGAAATAGATGGTATTATAGAAGAGACATCATCCAATTTCGGCATGTTGGGGATATACGATTCGACTGCATCAACAACACTACTGAAAGGATTAAAAACACCATTAGTTAATTGTTCTTGTAAATAAATAGCTGGTATTACCAACGACCTTTCTATTAATCCACCATTTGGTTTAATTGATTGCATCCTTTTTAACTGAGAAACGTACTGTTTTAATGATGGCCAATTACCATAAGTTAGAGCATAGGTACTCAAACCAAAAGTGAGATCAACATCTTTAAAAAATGAAATTAAAAAATTCCAACTTGATTGTGAATATCTTGTATCTTTATTCATATAAATTACCCCCCAGTTTTTTTCTGGAGTCCAATTTGTATTCAATATACACATGTCTTTCAATCCTTCTTCAGTTTCTAGGAAAGATTTGAATAATTTATTTATATTTTCAGTAAATCCAATTGGTTTATTAACACATGAATATCTTATACCAGGAATGAGTTTAAACAAAGAATCATCAGTTAATCCAAAAGAAGAATTAAATTCAAATTTATTAGAAAGCCAAATTGTCCACCATTGAATAACCTTTTTCCTTAAATCTGACCTTTCAAAATATTTCTCGCAATATTCTAAAGATCCATTGTTTAAACACCATAATCCATAACCATCTTTGAAAAGCTGGATCAAGTATTCTGGTGATGCCAAGCCACGTTGTAAATATCGAATTTCACCATCTGATAATTTCACACTGCTAAATTGGAATTGACAGAAAAACCAAAAGTTGCTAGTACTCTCAATACCATCATTACATGTTAATTTTCCAACAATTGTTCGTGTCTTATCTGTATCAATATGTGAAATAACGGTATTTAAATCATCACAATTAGAACTAAACTTTGCTGATATATTTGTAACTGCCTGTATTAACCCAATTTGTTTTATAATTTCATTATCTGTTGATATATTACTAAACCTGTTACATTGTTTTTTTCCATCTCCATTTTTATTCGAGTCAGCGGAAACTCCAGAATTTTCAGATCTCATAGGCCAAGGAAAATTCCATTGACCATCAAGATTGGAATGTTGATCACTACTATATTTCTCATCCCTTGAATCTATGTAGCATACAACCTGATCTAATAACGATTCCGTGTCTTCGGCATATTCATTATCAATCCATTTAGAATTGACAATTCCAAATGTAAGTAATTGTGGCGGATATTGATTTTCTATTCTTTTCACTGTTCCACTATGCATATCATCATGTAAAATAAAACAAAACGAAAAAAAAAAGCATAATAAAATTCATTATCAATAAAGAAAGGGATCTTCCAAGATAACAATAAAAGTGAACATGTTATAATTAAAAGTGGTGTAAGGATGAACTTAATTTTTCTTTTTTCTTTCTTTTTTTTTTTTTTTTGCCAAATTCTTGTTGGAAATCGCGCCTTTTTCGGGAAGTGGAAGATAATTAGAACAAAAAGGATTGAATTATATGAATAAATCTAGAAGAGAAGGTATGTGTGGTCTTTCTGTTTTTGTTTTACTAAAATCAAAGGAGCTAGCGTTGTATATATACGAAATATTATATAGCAATGGTGTTAGCAGATTTAGGGAGGAGGATCAACAATGCTGTTTCCGAGGTAACGCGATCTAATGTGGTTGACCAGAGCGTGGTTGATAACATGCTTAAGGAAATTTCAAATGCATTAATGGAAGCTGATGTTGATATCAAATTGGTCATTCAGTTAAGAAAGAAATTAAAGAATGCTATTGAATCCGACGATGATAAACCGGGTGTGAATAAAAAGAAAATCATTCAAAAGGCTGTTTTTGACGAACTTTGTGATTTAGTTGATGTTAAAGATGTTCAACTTTTCAAACCAAAGAAGAAACAAAGTAATGTTATAATGTTTGTTGGTTTACAAGGTGCAGGTAAAACCACTACATGTACAAAACTTGCAGTTTATTATCAAAGAAGAGGTTTTAAAGTTGGTATGGTTTGTGCCGATACTTTTAGAGCTGGTGCATTTGATCAATTAAAACAAAATGCTACAAAGGCAAGAATACCATATTTCGGTTCATATACTGAAAGTGATCCAGTTAAAGTTGCACATGAAGGTGTTGATAAATTTAAAAAGGAAAAATTTGAAATTATTATTGTTGATACATCAGGTCGTCATAGACAAGAAGAAGAATTATTTAAAGAAATGGTTGAAATTGGTGAAGCGGTTAAACCAAATCAAACAATTATGGTATTAGATGCATCAATTGGTCAAGCAGCAGAAGCACAAGCTAAAGCATTTAAAGAATCATCTAATTTTGGTGCAATTATTTTAACAAAAATGGATGGTCATGCAAAAGGTGGTGGTGCAATATCTGCAGTTGCAGCAAGTAAGACTCCGATTGCTTTTATAGGTACAGGTGAACATATTCATGATTTAGAAAGTTTCACAGCAAAGCAATTTGTATCTAAATTGTTAGGTATTGGTGATATTCAAGGTTTAATGGAACATGTTAAAACATTAAATTTAGATCAAAATGATACAATGAAGAATTTTCAAGAAGGTAAATTTACATTAAAAGATTTACAATCACAAATGAATAATATTTTAAAAATGGGTCCATTATCTAAAATTGCTCAAATGTTACCAGGTGGTATTGGAGAAATGATGAATCAAGTTGGTGAAGAAGAAACCTCTAATAGATTTAAAAGAATGATTTGTATAATGGATTCAATGACGAAAAAAGAATTAGAAAGTGATGGATCATTATTCATTGATGAACCTTCAAGAATTGTTAGAGTTGCAAGAGGTTCAGGTACGAGTGTAACTGAAGTTGAGGCAGTTTTATTACAAAGAAATATGTTTGCAAGAATGGCTCAAACTACAAAGAATATGCAGCAGAATATGCCAGCTGGTATGAACAAGAATATGATGAATCCACAAAATATGCAAAAGGCAATGCAACAAATGCAATCAAACCCTGGTATGATGGAAAATATCCAGAAAATGATGGGTGGCATGGGTGGCATGGGCGGAATGCCAGGAATGGGAGGAATGGGAGGTATGCCAGGAATGGGCGGAATGCCAGGAATGGGTGGTATGCCATCCCAGCAGGATATGATGAAGATGATGAATGATCCTAATATCAGACAAATGGCTGAACAAATGAGAAAACAATTTGGCCTGTAGTTTTACTAATCTATAGCATGCTATATAATAATTAAGAAAAAAAAAAACAAACGAAAAGAATCAAAATGAATAAATAGTCTATACGTATGTAAATACGAAAATTTCCTTTAGCTTTTGAACCCTGCGTCGTATGTTTTGGATGACAACGTTTATTTTCCGCATTTTGGTGATTTGGTTACAAAAAAAAAAGAAAAAAAAAAGTAAAAAAAAATAAAATTTTTTTGATATCGCTCATTTTCCGTTTTTTTTTTATTTTTAAATAGGTTGCCACCCAACTTCAGTGTTAATAATAGGATAACTGTTTGTTTTGTTTAATCTATTTAGTCTTATTATAAGACAGGATAATAATTTTATTGGTGTTAAACCCCTATCGATCGTCATACACATACATAACCTTTAAAATGTCAGCTTGCAGAATCAGATCAGTCACAAAACTTGCGTCATCTATGACCACCAGATCATTGAGCACAGCTTTCTCAAGAGCTGCATTATCTACATCAAAAACTTCCTCATTAAGACCAATTTTGAATATCAATACCAATAAGATGCTCTCTTTACAATCTAAAAATTCAGTCAGAAAATATTCCGTTATTGAAGATGAAAGTGCAGCTCCAGTTATCGATTTCACCAAAATGACAGATATTGTTAAGAAGAATGATCCAAATTATGTTATAGTCGATGTTAGAGAACCAGATGAATACAATGCAGGTCATATCCCAAATGCGATTAACATTCCATGTAAATCAAGTCCAGGTGCATTAGGTTTATACCCGGACGAATTTAAATTAACATTTGGGTTTGACAAACCACCAACTGATAAAACTTTAGTATTTTACTGTTTAGCAGGTATCAGATCTAGAATGAGTGAAGAATTAGCTGGAACTTTTGGTTATGAACATAGACTAAACTATTCCGGTTCATTTAGTGACTGGATGTCCAACAAAGGTGAAATCGAAACTCCAAAAACTGAGGAATCCAAAACCGAAGAGCCAAAAGCAGAAGATCCAAAGGCATAATTGTATTCTTAATGAACTAATAATTTCTACTAACTGAAAAAGCAAGAAAATTTTAGAAGTTGGAAACAAACAAAATAATCAACCTCAAGAAAATATATCATCATATTGTTTTATTACACAGCATTTTCAAGTTTTGTTTTCAACTTTTTTTTTGATCTTTTTTTTTTTCAATTTTCCTTTTATCATTACATCTTCCCTTTTCTTTTCCTTTAAATTTAATTTCATTTTTTACTCACGACTTTTGATTCGATTTATTCTACCGTCTTTTTATACATACATAATACTATATTTTTTTTTTCTGTATATAATAATATTTATGTTTTAAAATTTATGCGCAATGAAAGTAAACATCAAATTAAATGTTTTATGAATTAATTATATTAAAGTAAATATTTTAAATTATATAGGTATATAGATAGATAAATGTTGGTATTTCTTTATTTCTGTGTTAGGGTGATCCAGAAACCGGCGGATCATATATGTAAAATTGAACCATAAAAGAAGAAGAAGTGTCAGGAGAAAATAAAACCAGTTATTAAAAAAAAAATGCTGAAAATGAAATAAACATATTATGTAGTAAAGATAAATTATGAAAATTATAACGTGTTTTTTTTATTATTCAATGAATCAATTATTGAATTGTTATCTCTTTGTATTGAAAAGCTGTCAATTTTTTTTACAAGATTATAATTTTCGTTGTAAAGGGGAGATTTACCCATATACGCCTTCATTCTCTCCATTTGTGCTGGTGAGTATTTTCGTTGATTATCGGTTTGGATCCTAAAACTATGGCTTAATACAGATTGCGGATTAGAACGAATGGCCGAGTTAAAAGCTTTCTCATCAGGTATATCCGGATTTTGAAATTCAACATTCCTTTTTACAATGTAATTTTGTAAAATGTCTTTAGTCAATTGAGTTGTTTGTGCTGGAGTTGGGGAAGATTGTCTAAATGCTCTCATCGTGTTTTACTTTGTCTTAATTTTAATACATATGATGCATCATATATATTTTACAATCAACCCAAAATTGTACCATGCATGGAGAGAAATGTCTATAGATTTATACTAATTGGATCATGACGGGAATAAGCTCTTTAAAATGCTATATCCTAAACGACACATGAAAAAAAACGGACATCGGATATCGGATATCGGATATCGTATAACGGAAATCGGAAATAGGAAATTAGAAAATTAGAAAAACAGCAAATTGCGAATATGAAAAACCAAAGGGGAAAATTGTGCGAATAAAATGTGACTAAACGGTTTCTGGAATATCGTTGGAAAACTCGAGAAATTTATTAGAAGCATCTGGAATAATTACGTCATGGTGGCTCAACATTTAGTAGTATGGTACCGCTCTCTGTTGGGTATTTAATTATATATTATCTGCTATCTTCTTTAAGTTATACTTGTATAACAATATTTTAAACTATACAAACTTATTACGTCAATATTAAAACTATAAATCGTAAGTTTATCAATTATGTCAGTATTACAGATTATGTAAACATACATGAGCACAGTCACGTGAATTTAAAATAAAGGTTAATTGATATTTTTTTTTGGCTGGGACAGGCCTCCTTTGTATTTTTGCTTTTTAACAAATGGTGGTAATTCTTCATACATTTTTTTTGGGAATTGATAAGTGAATCCCATGATTTATATAGGGGGACTGGATATACGTTTTATTGTATAAATATAATCTTAAACTGCCAAGTTTGATTTAAATACGTTCAGTGTTGATTTCATTTCCGTTTACATTTCTTCTCTTTCTTTTTCATTTTTTTATCCCCTTTTGCTCCCTCGTAGTAACTTTTATTCAAACCATAATGCCTCAATCAAGCTTATCAGCCAGCAAAATAGCCATTTCTATTTCATTTGGCTTATCTGTTTTTGCAACTTTTGTTTATTTATTTCCACATCAAAATGGCAAACACTTTCTAACACCCTTCTCATGTATACCAATTGTTATTATCCTTTATTGGCTAATAACACTAATGATTCAATTCTTATTTATTGTAAAAGTATTCTTCAATGAGAATGTATCAGTTTCCAATCAATCCAGTGTTATTGCAATTGTTGGCCCCCATTTTGTCGTTTCAAATGTTCTACACTTTTTTTGGTGTTATTTTTTTACAAAAGAGAAATTTTTCATTTCTGAGATAATTGTATTTATTAATGTCCTCAATTTGTTGATGCTTTATTTTACTCACAAGACTATTTCAATTAAAAATATGGCTGATTGGTTGACAATTCATTTACCCGTGACAGGTTTGCCTTTAGCATGGGCATTATATGCAGTGTTTTGGAACGGTGCATGCTTATTCCATTCACATAATAAAAGTTTATTTGCAAGAATACTTGCAAATATTTTCATTTGGGAATTCTTTCTTGTTCCAATATCTCTGTTATTGTTCCATTCTGATTGGTCAATTGGTCTAGCAACCAGTTTTCTCATGCTCGGAGTTGGTTTTAGTCAACTGTTTACAAAATTAATTGCATTGCAATGGATATTTGCTTTTACAATTGCAGGTATTGATTTTGTATTCTCTATTTTGTCTATGTTCAATAGTGCCATAAGACAAGTAGAATCAGATACAGCGGGTGATGATCAAGCTCCACTACTTGCTTAGTTTACTTAATTCAAATATATACCTTTATTCTATGTATACATATTTCAGTATTCTTTTACCGTTTTACTGAAAAATAGCAACATATTGATTTTTTTTATACCGTAAATCTTGGAAGCAGTTTCATATTTGATCTTTTGTATTTATTTTGATTCCCATACCGATATCTAACAGCAGATGTTTTTGGTTTAAAATTGTAAGTTCCACTAAAATTTTTGTATCCTTTTAATGTGTCATCACTATTTCACATCTTTAGAACTTTAATAAACGTTTTGAAAATATCAGTGTTTATAATAAGACGTCACTTTTCAGAACTACTCACCGTATCAAATACAAAAGAATCCATAAAGTTTTATAGTATTTCTAATATAGTTACAAAATTAAATTCCTAAAGGTAAAATATGAAGGTTCATACATAAAAGTCATATCAGCCCACAGAAATTCAAAAAAATGCGTTCTTAAGGAAACCTATAAAGTATATATTGAATCAGATAAACAAATAATAAGCAACTAAATATACAATTATATATATAAAAATGATTTAGAAAAGATAACAAACTAATACATGCCTAGCTAACAAAATATTATTGTTCAGCTTGAAGGTTTTGCCATTTTGTCAATCAGTTCATGACGTATAATTCCTTTAGGTTTATTCAAACTCACACTTAAATGTTCAACCAATGAATCATGCCCAATTAAACTTGCATACGTGTCCCGTTTCATATTTTCAATAAATTCATTACGAGCTGTATCAGCATTTCCTAATCCAATATATTTAGTTTTCAAACTATTGTAAACTAGTTTTTCCCTCGCATTAGCCGACTGGTACAATATATAGATAAATGTTAGTATCCTATTAATTCAAAATTTTTCACCCACTATTCAATACATACCATTTGTAAAGATACCTATCCTAGCAAGATAATTAACTTCAAGTTCAATCTCAACCCTCTTTTTAGTTTACTTTCTTTGTACATCAATAATTCTTAATTTTTTTTATCAGAATTGTTTTTTCGCAAATTCATGAAGCTTTCGCACTACCAGGGGCGAGAAGCTAAAAAATTCAGGTTTTTAAGCCATTTTATTATGAACGATAGAATGATTGTCAATGTTAGAACGAGACTGTCAGATAGATTCAATTTAGAGTGGATTATAAGAAAAACAATCAGTTCAACAATGACTTCTAAAATAGAAGGAACTCCACAAAACCAAATTAATGATAATGTTTCATTACCTGGACGGCCATACACGTGGAAATACATTACTGATGATTTTATTAAAAATCCAGGAACGTTGAAAATTGACCTTTTGAAAAAGGTGACAAGTGAAGAAATATCTGTCAATGACTTATTTTATGAAATTTTAATTTGTGTATCTGAATATCACGAGAGAGCACCTCGTGCAATGTTATTGCAACTGGTCTCTGAGTTGTTGGTAAGTTTTTCTAAAGTGGAACAACGTGCTCAAATATCTGAAGATTTTATTATTCTTGCACAATCTTTCAAAATGAATAAACAATTGAGCACGTTTATCAAAGAATGTAGCGTTGATTCCAGGTTTAAGATTTTGCATCTTGATAAATCAATCCTCAAATCTGAAGGAATTTTTCCTGATTATGGCAGGTATCAATATAACGATGCAAGATGTAGAATCTTTTCTGTTGATTCTTTTTCTTCATTACACGAAGCCAGTGAAGGTTATTCGAAATTTATTGTTCAAATTTTTATTTTCATGGATACAAATAATAATGACGCTGAAAATATTCGTTTATTTATTAATCTTTTATACAGAATAATTGGTGAATTTAGTCTCGATAATAACAGATGTTTTCTTATCTTACTAAATATTTTGTCAAACTATTTAGATACGGAGCAGGAATTTGTTTTGAACGTTTTTAGAAGTTCTCATTGGTGGAATACAAAGGAATACAATACATCAATTCAAAGCACCGTAATAGATTATTTATTAAATTACACAGGGATTGAATGCAAAGAATTGAAATTGATTACAGTACTGATTAAGGAGAATATTTTAGAATTTGATTCAATATATAATTCTCTTGGTCCGTTTGATATTTCAATCACTGATTCAACCAAAATTTCTCCAATTGAAAATCCAGAATTTGATGAATTATTCAAAGAAACTCAAAAAGAATTTGAAAAAAAGGCTAAAATTTCAACTTCTTCGGCATTAGCTCTTGCAGCGCCGTTGTTACCAGACTCAGATGATGAGGATTCAATTATTACTAAAAAACCTCAGGATTCAAATATCACAGAAAATAAGGAATTAGAAAATGCTACGACCGAAGTTCCAATATTGGAAAAGGCGAAGCTTTTTAGAAAGTTGCATTTGCTGGATCACCTAATTGAATTTGGGATGATTGATGAAGCGTTGTTTGTTTTAGTTCAATATCCGCAAATTCCATTGATTTATGATTCCATTGCTGATAAGTTGAACCATTTATTCGACCAGCTAATCACCCCGTTTTATCTTAATTTTGTTGATAATTTGAATATTACAAGAACAACATCTATAAATATAACAAAACAAAATGACACAATAAATTCTATTGATGACTTATTAATATTCGTATCAAAATATGTTTCATTTAATAAATATAAATTATCAAGAAGTTCAAGTTTGTTGACCAAGTTGGTCCGAATCATGAGAAAATCTTTGGAGTCAGAAATTAAAGGTAGTGAATTTTGGCTGCAGTTTTATAGAAATTTCATATTTCCATCTCTACCATTTTCAGAAAATATCCCCGCCATTAATGAAGCTTTTGATGTATTATATAAATTTTATCCATTAAAAGTTAGATATAATTTGTATGGTGAATATCAATTAATGGTCAAAAAAGATTCAACAACTAAATTGAATTATGATGTTGCTGAAAAGAAGACAAGAGATTTATTAAAACGTATATCAATTGAAAATATCAATACATCATGCCGTCTGTTGAATAAATTAGTATCAACTAACCCACTACCAACTACATCAGCTTTTATCTCACATATTGAAAGTTATAGTAGTTTAATTGATTTGGTGTCTGATGCCTCTAAATTTTTTAATGATTTTGCCTGGGATGTTATAACATTTCAATTGTTGAATAAATTAAATAGTAATCGTTTGTCAGTTCAGAGTGATGGTTTGAATTATACTTCTTGGTTTGCTAATATTTCCCAATTTATTGCAAAACTGGGTCAGAAATATCCTGAATCTTTCCAATTATCACCAATCCTGTTGAGCATTGTTAAGTGTTTATCATCCGGCGATACAAATATTCTTTCAGTTGTTCAGGAATTGTTAGATTCAATGACAGGTATTAAACCAATTACTAACTTGACAACTAAACAAATTATGAGAATGAATGCGGAACATAGCTTAAGAAAGCTTGCATATATGTCAATTCAGGATAAACGTGAATCATACAAACGCAGTTGTTCAAAATTATTGCAAACTTTGGTTGGTGATGATATATTTTCAGAACTTTTTATTTTATTGTGTCATATTCCTACCAATTTAATTGATAAGGCAAATGATAAACCTTTGAAGTTTGTTAACCAAAAATGTGACGAGGTTACATCTTTAATTCATACTTTAGTTTCTGCAGTTGATTCAAGTTTGAATACAGTTGTTTTTGAAGAAAAAATGGTTTCTGCTATTGAATTAGTTGAAAATTACAAAATACAACCGCAGTGGGCATTTGAGATATGGAGACCTTATTGGTCAAGACAGATAAAAACTAATGATAATAAAAGTGATGTGGTATTTGCCCCATTGAAGGAATCATTGAAAGTATTTATGCATAATATGAATTGGGACATTATGAGTGTTCAATTTTATTTGACTTTTTGGCAATTATCCTTATACGATATTAACTTTAATGATATATCATATATGATGGAATATTCTGACCTTAAGTCTCAGATTACCGGTATAAATTTGAAATTGAGACAACAGAAGAATGAATTGACAGCGAAAGAAAGGCAAACATTGGAAGATAAAAGGGATTATTTCCTTTCAATCCTAACGCATATTCGGGAAGATATGGAAATACACGAATCAAACTATAAACTAATATTAGAAAGATTAGAAAATGAAAAGAATGAATGGTTTTCCCCCGATGTTACTGATACTAAAAAAAGTTCTTTATTGTTTTTGGAATACTGCGCATTACCAAGGCTACAACACTCATCATTTGATGCAGTTTTTGTTTCTAAATTTGTGTTTTTTGCTAAAAATTTGAAAATCTCTGGCTTTTCATTGAAAACTGTTTTAGAAACTCTTTTTGGGTTGAATATTATTCCTATTACATTGTTCACCAATACTACAATCGAAACAGAAAATTTTGCATTGTTTTATCAATTAATTTTGGAAAAATTATATGAATGGTGGTCTGATGACAAATTATATTCTAAAGAATCCAATGAGTTTGATGAAGGGTTAACTCATACTGAATATTGCAAAGTTTTGCACTTATGGCACAGTAATTTATTGTCACAAATCATTAAATCACTTGAATCAGAGAGCTATACAACCAGAAATAACGCCATCCTATTTTTAAAGGTCATTCTTTCACATTTTCCAACAATTGAAGAGCATGCAAACGTGCTTGCTGTTATTTTGGAAGGTATTGCAAATGAAGATAAGCGTGATGACATTAAACTAGCATCAAGGGCATTAATTGGACTCATTAAATTCAAAAAGGATAAATTTATTTCGGTATGGGAATTTTATGAAATGGAAGAAGATGAGAAATTAAAAGCAATGAAAGCTAAAGAAGAGAAGGACATGTTAGAAAAGAAACACGAAGAGGAAATCAAACAGAAACAACTAGAAGAAGAGAAAAAAGAACGTGAAAAGTTAAGAATGGAACAGTTGAGTAAAAAGCCTGCTTCTAAACCATACGGATTAGTTGGATTGTTTTCCAAAAAAACAGATGAAATGAAAACAGGGAAGAATGATGAAAAAAATAAAAGTGTGAACTCTGAAGACCATGCGAAAGTAGGGTTGGAAGAAAGCAAAATAGAATTAATTAAAAAGGATGAAATCAACAAGACTACAACAGAATCCAAACCGGATACTATTACTCCTAAAATTTACAACACTAAGACACAAAATGAGGACAAGGATTCCAAATTAGCCGTTAAGGAAGCTGATAAGTTGGATGAAAGTTTATCCCAGAAAGATATAAAGATTATCAAAAACATCGAAGAGGAAATAAAAGTGCCTGATAAGACCACAACTCCCGTTAAAATAATGGAGGAAAGGAAACTGAATTTGTCAACTGTTCCTAAATCACCAGCACTGGCAAAAAATTCTCTACCAGATTCACCAAAGCAGCATTCACGCCCCATATCTACAAATACTCCATCCTTATTAAAATCAAACAATTTCAATGGACGTGATATACTGAAGAACCAATCCAAACAAGAAACTGATTCTCTGAAAGGCTACAATAAAAACAATGATGATAATAGAAATACTGTGAATAAGAATATTAATAAGAATGTTAGTAACACAGTAAAGGAGACAAACAAAGATAACGGTGTAAATGCTAACAACAACAATAATAAAGGTAATTGGGGCTCATATCGTAATGACAACCCACGATATTATGATCAAGTGAATAAAAATAGAAGTGGTAATGGAAATGAGAATAGTGTTAATAATAATTATGGATTTCAAAATAAAGGCCAATACTACGGAAATCAAGAACGTGGCCAGTATTTGACTCGCAATCAACATTATCAAAATCGTAATGTTTCTCAACAACAGCAGCACCAGCAACAGAACCAGCATCAGCACCAGAACCAGCAACAACAACAACAAACACAAAAATCACAACAAAATAAATACAACAATTACAATAATTACAGGAATAACAAACAAGCTCAAGCTCCTT
>JAJMES010000280.1:0-41297 GCA_030574275.1 Pichia sporocuriosa
GTGAATTATGATTGAAATTACCAGGGAAATAGTAGTTGTTGATCATTATGTTCTGACATGCTAAAATTTAATCTTTTTTCTTCAATTTAACTTTATTACTATTTAATTTAGGAAGTATAAATTCCAAGAAAATCATCGAAGTGACCAGCATACATCCACAAAGTGCAGAAATGGCAAACTGTTTCCAAGATTTAACATCACCTTGGAAGTAGAGATATTGAAATGCAGCTATTGCACAGGAAACAACCATAAAGTAGGAATATTGACCAAGATTAATTCCAATTTTTTTGCTCAATTTATTCTCCAATAGTCTAATATATTTTATAACTGATATTAAACAATATGTGATACGCATAAACATATTGCTCATATTGGCAACTATTAAACCATTTAATCCATAATCTAATTTCCCGCTAAGTATGAAAAGTAACCCCAAAAAAATAACTGAGTTGATAAACATGAAAATAGAATATCTATTGACAGCTGATTTTGAATGAAATAGTGACTGAAACAAAGCTTCTAATATACCATTTAAAGCCAATAGTAGGAGGTAAAACCAGTAAATTTTGAAAGCAACAATAACTTGGGGAGATATGAATTTTTTAAATGTAATATTCAAAAGAAAAAATGTATTCAAAGGTGCAAAAATGACTAGAATCGTAAGGAAATAAATGTAAATTTTGGAGACATTGGATATACATCTTGAAAGTTGGGTGAAATCTTGTCTTTGCTTTTCAATATTATCATTGTTATCTGCAAATAACTTGCTTACTGTAATTCTAGTAGATTCTTCCATTGGGGCAAACATTATTCTTGCAATTAATGAACCATAATTAGAAATAAAGGAATAATATCCTTGAACTTGAAGAGTTAGTAAAGATGTAATGACTAATCGATCACCAATGGTTAAGAAATTTTTGAAAATTTGTTGAACAAAAATTGATTTGAAATAAGACCATGTTTTAGTTTCATACCATGAGTTGAAAGTATCATCATCTTTGGAAACCACCTTCTTAGGCGTGAAAAATTCAAAAGAAAATGAACTCCAATACAGAAAAAACAAAGATACTGAATACGCAAGTTGACCTGTTACATATCCAAATAAATAAGATTTTACCTCTTCCCTTGAATGACCTAACCATGGACAGATAAATATGACAGTTATAAATTGTGTTGCACATTTTGACAATCCTGCCAAACTTTCAATTTTAGTTCGGCGTTTAAAATCCATCATTATATACTGATTGATATTGTAGTATGATTCGGCAAGCAATTCTAAAACTGTAAAAGTTATAATAAAAGCAATAATGTGGTAACTTGTGTAGGGGTATAAAATAGTTGAAATGTCATCATTGCAGACAATTTTCCAATAGATAATTGGTGGAACAAGAATTATGTATATTAAAAGTGAGAGATATGAATAGTTAATAACATATTGCTTGATTTCTGCGTCATTTCCGGATGGTAATTTAGCAATTGTCAGCCTTAATGCTTCCCTTGAGAGAAAAAAAGTGTAGTAAAGAATGAAATCCAAAATTTGTGTTACTCCGAGAGCCGTTGGTGAAGTATATGCTAAGAGAAGCTGATTTAAAGAAAATGTAAACAATCTGGAAACTAACTGACCAGTTGCTAAAACTGCCGCATTCTGTATAAGAGACATTATGCTCACCCAAAATTGACGTCGTTCAATCAAACATCTGAAGAAATGACGATATACTTTGTGTGGTAAAATTTCAACCGTCAACGGAAGCAAATCGTTTTTTTTCTTGTTGTCAAAAATTTATCGCGCGCCGTTTTATTGGCTGGATTAAGCATGGACGGATGGATGGATGGGCGTAGAAGAGAAGAGTGGCATACAAGGGACAAAATGAAGTTGTTTGATATATTTGGGGCCTATACACACATGCAAAGGTTATATCGTTGACGGTATAAGTACACAGATATGACGGGGCATGAATTTGAGCTACGTGAACAGGATAGATGGCTTCCTATTGCCAATGTTGCACGTTTAATGAAGAATACTTTGCCTACAACTGCAAAGGTTTCAAAAGATGCAAAAGAATGCATGCAAGAATGTGTGAGTGAATTCATATCATTTGTAACGTCTGAGGCAAGTGATCGATGTTTAATGGAAAAGCGTAAGACTATTAACGGTGAAGATGTTTTATATTCCATGCATACGCTTGGGTTTGAAAATTACGCTGAAGTGTTAAAAATTTATCTTGCAAAATACAGACAACAACAGGTATTAAAACAAGAACGTGGTGAGATTCGGCAAAAGAAGAAGAAAATTAAAAGGTCAAATGATGTTCAAAGTACTGATAAAGGAGAAGGTCAAGATACAGCCCAACAACAGAAACAAATACAGGGGCAGATTCAAGACCAAACTGCCTATAATATTGAACAATTTAAAGAAAAGAGAGATGGAGAAGAAACTATTTATGAGTATCCAATGGATGAATTCGTCACAGTAATAGGGGTACCATCAATAAATAACAAGGATTCAGAATCAAAAGAAAATAATAATGATAGTAATAGTAATGTTAATAATAAAAATAAAAATAATAATAATAATAATAATAATAATAATAATGATAATAATACGATTAACAATAACACAGTCGGTGGTGATACTAGTGTTGGTTACGACCAAGATTATGTTTCACAACTTTATGAACAAAGTTATGGTGGTGTTCCATTAAATATGACAAATCCAGATTATCAAGGTGGTGCCGCCAGTGAAGGTATTGTAATAAAAAAGGAACATGGATTAGATAATGGACTAAATAACAGCAATAACAGAGATCTGATAAATCAAGAAAAGGATCAAGTTGATAATGATGATATCATCAATGATGACACTGGTGTCGATCTACATCTTGGGAATTCAGAAACATTGGATGTGATTAATTCGCGTCTGAATCAAAATCAGAATAGTGCAAATATTGAATATGAAAGGACATCTTCAACCTCATCGTTGAAATCTAAGATAAAACAACTAAATGAGGGTAATGAATTGGGTGAAGATGATGACAAAATCCAAACTTCCAAAACTCCGGCAACAACTACTACAAGAGAACTTCTATTATTAAATGACAATATTACTGGAATATCGGAGACTGAAGAAATAGTTGGACTGACAAATGGTCACAGTGGCATGTATAGGTTTGAATAAATAATTAACTGATTAATTAGTACTTACTCAGAACGGTAATAAAATGATTGCGTAATCGGCGAGTTTTTTTTTTTTTTTCCTTCTATATATTTCCTGAAGGAGTGGACTGAAATTGGACCGCGTTTTCCCTTACAATTTTATACATACATAATGAAGGATGAAATCTTTTTTTTTTTTTATTTTGTTTTATCTCTAATATAGTAATTGATTTATGTAGATTCATCTTCATAATAGGATACTCGGTAGTAATAATGAGGTTAAGGTTATTACAAACGGTTATTTTGACGATATCAACAGTTTTACCTGTTGTACACGGTATTGAATTAAATGTTAGCTCATATGATTCAATCTATTCAGCATGTCAACTTTTATCCACTGGTTTAATGGATTATTATTGGGGTTATGATTATGGAGGAACGATTGGTATGTTTACCCACCCTTATTATTGGTGGGAAGCAGGTGGAGCATTTGGTACTATGATTGATTATTCTTATTATTTTGATAATGACACCTATGAATCAGTTATTATTCAATCCATGATGTATCAAAAGGGTGATGATAACAATTTTATGCCACTTAATCAAACTGTTACAGAAGGTAATGATGATCAAGTCTTTTGGGGTATTTCTGCAATCCAAGCAGCTGAGAGAAATTTTACTGAAGCGGGTGGTAAAAATCCAACTTGGTTAGAACTTGCACAGGCTACTTTTAATGTTATGAAGAATAGATGGGATACTGATAACTGTGGTGGTGGATTACGTTGGCAAATTTTTACATGGAATAATGGTTATACTTATAAAAATACAGTTTCAAATGCAGGATTATTTCACTTAGGTGCTAGATTATTAAGATATACAGGTAATGATTCATATTATCTTGATTGGTGTGATAAAGTTTATGATTGGTTACTTGATGTTGATTTTATTAATCCTGATGAATGTTATGCATATGATGGTGCAGATTCTTCAACTAATTGTACAGTAAGGACATCATATTTATGGACTTATAATGCAGCATTATTAGTTTCAGGTTGTGCTTATATGTATAATCATACTCATGATGAAAAATGGTATAATAGAACAATGGGATTTGTGGAAAGTATAAGTATCTTTTTCGATTCTAATGGAGTTATGTATGAAGCTGCATGTATGCCAGTCAAATCGTGTCAAACAGATCAAAGATCATTTAGAGCATATTTAGCTAGATTTTTAGCATTAACAGCAGTTTTAGTACCTGATTCATATGATACAATTTATGATCATTTAACAACAACATCAAAATATATTGCACAATCATGTGTTGGTGGTTATGATGGTCACACATGTGGTATGAATTGGTCATATCCTGGTTGGGATGGATATTATGGATTAGGTGAACAAATGAGTGCATTAGATAATGTTCAAAGTTTACTTATGTTGCATAAACCAGCACCTTATACACAATCTGATGGTGGTTCAAGTACAGGAGATGTTTATTATGGAAATACAACATATGAGCCAGTTGCTAAATTATTAGATTTAGATAATGGTGATACAGCTGGTGCATCAATTATTACAGTTGTTATTAGTATAACGATTTTTGCGCTTGGTTATTATGTAATTGTTATTTAAGTAAATTGGTGAATCAAATTAAATGAATCTTATTCTATATATAGCATTAATATAGGTAATTAGGTAATTAGGTAATTATGTGTGAGGTTAGTTAGTTATATTAAATTCTTTGTCGATTGAAGTCTACAGATATCATTCGTAAGTTTTACTAGGATCGTCTAGTATTTTTCATCACATTGCTGCTTATATATTCTATATTGCACCGATTATATGCATATCAGTTTCAGCGGGGAGGCTCTTTTCTTCTCAAAGTCGACAGTTGATTGAGGGTTACTGGTTTCAACTAGACAGATTCTTCACACACTCGCCAAACATCCATAGTAAATTACTATTTCACGGATTCAAGCAATTTTTTTTCTTATACTGATTGGAGGACAAACGAAGGTTACGACCAGGATTACAAAGATTGGGATTATAGTTTACATAACCACACAGGATTATGCGTTAGATCTATGTGACCAACTGATAGTTAAAGCTGACGGTTGTACTGACTGGGATTGTTATGGTTTAAGAGATAAATACTGCGTCAGCATTGGGCACAATGTCTACCGTGAGACTGAGTCAATGTCTGTAGGTGAGATATGTATGTATGTATGTATGTATATGTAAAAATGTATTGAGATTAAAAATTTAAATATTTAAATTATTTTTGAGCTAAAACTTCCTCAAGTGCTTCATCATCAGGATTAAATTGAATTTTCTTTTTATCTTTATTCATATTTTCTTCGTACATACTTAAACCAATTGAACCAAGTAATAAACCAACTGTAAGGAATTGAGCGTACATTCTAGCGGTAACAAATTTTTGAGTTTTAGTTAATAATGGATCTCTGTTAACGTAAATCCAAGATCCATACATTGAAGCAGCCCATAAACCTGTAATAATCATATATTTTTTAGCTGATATCGTTTCAACAAATTTATCAGATAAAGAAAGAGCTTCCCAACGACGATGTTCAGCTAAAACACGTTTTTGTGATGCTTCTGATGAATATAAATCATGATCGAATTCTTGTGAGCACAGTTCGGCGTTAACAGATGATACAAATGCTGGTGGTATAACGAAAATTGCAGTTCTAATAGACCATGGAAGAGAGAAAATTCTTGGATAATGGCGTGGTGCAAGACCGAAAATACCTAATGATAAAACTGTACCCAGAGCAAACCCTTTGATACCACCTGAAAGGACGACTTTATTGTGTAAACGTTTTTCTTCTTCTGAAATGATCTTCATTGTGACTAATTAAAATAACTTATGTATAGAATACGAGTGTGAAATGAAATAAAATAAATAAAATAAATAAAATAAATAAAATAAATAAAATAAATAAAATAAATAAAATAAATAAAATAAATAAAATAAATAAAATAAATAAAATAAATAAAATAAATAAAATAAATAAAGTAATACAATTCCAACAAACCTAATAATTTACAATAAGAGTCTTTATTACAACAAATTTATAATATTACCTCTTAACAAAGAAAAAAGAAACTCCTTAAGTATAAATTTCGGGCTTTGTGAATTAACCAATAAATTGGTGTACGGACTTTCAAACCCCTAAGGACGGAATGGCCTGATTAGTCAGATTTGGAATATGTTTTTGTTTCCGTTTTTATAGTGTTTAATGATTCAATTCTTTGTAAATACACAATATCGTATTGTTATTATAAATTAACAAAATCTATTTAAAATAATAAATATCATAAATTAAATCACAGATATAACGATTTGCTCTATTCCAAATAAACGGAGAACAATTTTTCAATTGTTCATAATAAATAAATTGATTAATAATTTGATTCCAAACGGGAAAAAGAAAACGAAAAAGAAAAAGAAACAAAAATTTTATTTTTCTGATCACGTAATCAATTTGGCTTCTTTTTTCTTGCTTTCTTCTTATTGAGAACAAAAAAAAGAAAATGATGTGAGTAATACCAATTATAATAATGACAGCAATATTGGTATAGATGTTGGGATTGGTGTCATTATTATTATCATTATTATTGTTGTGATTTATTTGCTTGCTTTGGTACCTTATTTTTGACAAAATCTATGGCAATGTATGTCTCTGTTTTGTCTCGTAATGTTACTACTCTTACATTCAAGAGATTTTCATCTACTTTACCAAAGGTAGACTATCTATCTAAGTATCCTTCGTTGAAAAAATCTGATCTTCTTGAAGATGGAACTCCTGATTATGTTAAATTGATTTTAACTTCACGTGTTTATGATGTTATTGATGAAACTCCAACAACTCATGCACCTTTATTATCACAAAAGACAAATTCAAATGTTTTCTTAAAACGTGAAGATTTATTACCTGTATTTTCATTTAAATTAAGAGGTGCTTATAATATGATTGCCAATTTATCATCTGATTTAAAATCTAAAGGTGTTATTGCATGCTCTGCTGGTAATCATGCTCAAGGTGTTGCTTACTCTGCAAAGAAAATGGGTATAAATGCTACAATTGTTATGCCAGTTGCAACACCTTCAATTAAATTTAAAAATGTTTCTAGAATGGGTGCTAGAGTTGTACTTTATGGTGAAGATTTTGATTCTTCAAAGGCAGAATGTGAACGTATTGCAACTGAATATGGTTATACTAATATCCCACCTTTTGATCATCCTTTAGTTATTGCTGGTCAAGGTACTTGTGCTTTAGAATTATTACGTCAAATTAAATCAAATAAATTATCAGCAGTTTTTGTTGCAATTGGTGGTGGTGGTTTGGTTGCTGGTATTGTATCTTATTTAAAACGTTTGGCTCCTCATGTTAAAGTTATTGGTGTTGAAACTTATGATGCTGATGCAATGTATCAATCTTTAAAAATTGGTGAAAGGGTTAATTTAAATTCTGTCGGTTTATTTGCTGATGGAACTGCTGTTAAATTAGTAGGTGAAGAAACATTCCGTGTTTGTAAAGAGCTTGGTCTTGATGAAATCGTTCATGTTTCAACTGATGAAATTTCTGCTGCTATTAAAGATGTTTTCGAAGATACTAGATCAGTTATGGAACCTTCAGGTGCAATGACTGTTGCAGGTATGAAACGTTATATTCAAAATAATCCAGAAATTGATCATTCAACTAAAACTTATGTACCTGTTTTATCCGGTGCAAATATGAATTTTGATCGTTTGAGATTTGTCTCTGAACGTGCCGTTTTGGGTGAAGGTAAAGAAGTTTTCCTTGCTGTTCAAATACCAGATACTCCAGGTACTTTTAGAAGATTACAAAAGATTATTCATCCAAGATCAGTTACTGAATTCTCTTACAGAACTAATGGTTCAAATTCAGATTTAGATGCTACAATTTATACTTCCTTCTCAGTTATTGATCGTGAAAAGGAATTGAAACAAGTCATGACAGAAATGGAAAAAGAAGGTTTCCATCCTTATGATCTTACAGACAATGAAATGGCTAAATCTCATGGTCGTTATTTAGTTGGTGGTAAGCATAAATTACGTGAAAGAATCATTCATTTTGAATTCCCAGAACGTCCTGGTGCTTTGGATAACTTCCTTGCTCTGTTGAAAGCTGAATGGAATTTGACTTTATTTCATTATCGTAACCAAGGTGACGACATTGGTAAAGTTCTTACAGGTATCCATGTTCCAGAAAGTGATGATTCCAAATTCCAAGAATTTTTGGATAAATTGGGTTACAAATATACCGACGAAACTAATAATGAAGTTTTCCAATTATTCTTAAAGGAATAAGAATAATTCCCATATAAACATTTATATATTTATTGATTGTTCATTGAATGAACGTATTTCCTCTTTTCCTAAACATTACATACTACGTGCTATATATATATATTTTTAATTGAAAAAAAAATGCATTTTACTTATCGAATCAGAGTGCATAAAAAAAATTTTTTTATCACAAAATTGGATAGTTAAAACACTAGAAAAAAAGGGGAAATTTAAGTATAGAATGAAATTCTAAAAGGTTTGGAAGATGCCATTACTCTAGCATTGTCCAGTGTTGGCTTTAATTGTATATTTTTTTTTCCGTATCTTTGCAACTTTTCCAATCAACTTCTCCATGTAAAAAAAGGCCTTGAAAAAAGTTTGTCACGTGACTTGCATGTTCACACTTTTCTACATCATGCCTATTTAGACAACATGTTTTTCAACAATATTTTGTGTTTTCGAAACTTTTTTTTTTATTGCGAAAGTTCAAAGTTCATTTCCATCGCTTTCAATAAACACACACTTTACAGCATGAAGAATGGACCTTTTTGGCGATATCCAAAACTTGCTGGCAAACCGCTGGCCAGTTTACCCAGCAGACTGCGAACTCTCTTGAAAGTGAGTAAATTCGTTGATTTTGGTGCTGGTCCAAGGACTCTAGATAGTGTTCTTTCCTACATACCGACAATAAATTTAAATGGAGTAGATAGTTTGAATCGGGAAATATTTTCACAGAAATCGTGGCAAGCACTTTCACGATCACGCTTAAGGTTCCAATCCGAGTCACAGATACAGTCGCAGCTGCAATCACAGCTACCTGAATCTTCGTCAAATGTTAATGTTCTAGTATGTTTATCTCAAAAAGACTTTCCACTTGGTTTACATCAAAGATTACTTGTTTTACTTGCAATGAAAGGTATAAAATTGGATCGCGTACAGTGGATAATCACCAATGCAGATCACCTAGGTGAATATCCTAGTTTTCCTAATGATCCTGGACCCTTGACAAAATCTAATATGAAATTATGGCGTGAAAATTTTCAAAATGAGTTAGATATGTATTTGCAAAATTTTAAAAGTTCAAAACTTTCCAGTATGGATAAAAATAAAGTCAAGAATGGAAATTTATTTCACACTGATCATAAGCACTTATCTGATTCTGCTTTTGAAAGTATTGAAAATTATACTGTACCACTTGATAATGTTCATTTATTTTCTACACAACTACCGTGGACGGTATTACCAATACTGAAAGCCTTAGATTACAATCCGTTTGGTTCATCATCCACCTATATAATCGGACAGGCTAATACAGGGAAGACTTCATTACTTAGAAAGATGATGCTTACATTTATACGGGATTTGAAAAATGAAGAAGGCGAGTCTATGGTTTCTTCAAAAAGAATATCTGTATCAGATGTACCTTTTTCATCCAAATTCAAGGTTTATAATGTACCTGGAATGA
Source organism: Pichia sporocuriosa (assembly GCA_030574275.1). Classification (NCBI taxonomy): domain Eukaryota; kingdom Fungi; phylum Ascomycota; class Pichiomycetes; order Pichiales; family Pichiaceae; genus Pichia; species Pichia sporocuriosa. The sequence goes on from JAJMES010000280.1 coordinate 9,954, forward strand.
AAATTATCGATACACCTGGTTATGTCCGTACATCTGGAAGTATATGGAGTCATGTGAATAAGTTTGGGGTCAAATTATTAAAACTGCCTTGCTCTATGACATCACATGAGTGGAAAAACTTGGCAAAAACACGACGGTTCACAATCCAAGCTCGTTCACTCAACAGTCCTGACGGAAAAAGCTCAAAATTAGATTCGGAGGCTCTAACCGGGGTAGGTATAGGTGGACTGGTATTTATCAAGCCTTGGGTTTTTGATTCTGATAGCAAAAGTGGCTTTGAAAAGCTCAAAATTAACGTAACGAGAAATATGCCAGGAGAGTCCAAAGCACTGACATCACAGAAAATAGACAATAAAATGTACACAGGCTCTACGATTTTAAAGGAATGCCAATGGAATCGTTCCTCAGTTAAAGGAAACAGAATTGAACTTGTGCTGGATAACATTGGTAGTTTCACCGCCACTGTTGAATTAGGAATTGTAAATCCTAACAGAACAATATATTGGGAAATATGGACACCACAACGTGTTCGTTTATTATCTCGTGTATGGGATGCCGATAGATCTGTTTCCTTGCATCGTATCTCTGATGTGAAAGAGAACTTTACACATCTAGACCTTAACCTTGTGTAACATCTCATTTTATAAATGAACCATTTAATCAAAGCAATCTTGTATATAAGCTATATGTCCTATTACGTAATTTTGCTCTTATACGCAGAGCAATCTTTTTTTTTTTTTTTATTTTTCATTGACATATTTTGCATGTTTTTCATGTTGATCAAAATTGTATGAAATTTTTAAGCCTGTTCGAAGAGCTCCCGACCGCTTTCTACTTCAGAATTAAGCAACTAGGAATATTTTTTTTGTTTATATTTAATTTTCAGTAGTTTAGGTGTGAAAAAAAATTGTTTAATAGAATGCTCATCTACTTTTCTATTTCTTTACTAATTCTTTACGTGGTGGTGCTGATCCTGGTCTTCACTGGATGTGTACAGCTGCTGTGTTGCTTTAACACAAATTCACAATTAGAATTAATTCGAATGGTTAACGATGATGATCTTGATTCGGTTACTATTTTAAGACCTATACGGGGTATTGATTCAGAAATGGATTGGTGTCTTGAATCTTCATTTAGACAAGAATATCCAATTGAAAAACTTCAAATCCTGTTTTGTGTACAGTCGGGAACAGATCCCGCTATACCCATTATACAGGATTTGATAGCTAGGTATCCTAAAATAGATGCCAAATTAATTATTGATGAAAATCAAAATAATCTTGACTGTTTTGGACCCAATCCAAAAGTAAACAACCTGCACAAGGGTTACAAGAATGCTAAACATGATTTGCTCTGGGTTATGGATTCTAATGTTTATGCCAATCCCTTGACTTTAAAAAGATCTGTTTATACCTTGCGAAATGATATGAACAATGGATCGAGAATACCTACATTACTTGGTGGTCGACGTAAAGTCAAATTAGTGACACATGTGCCAATTGTTGTTTCGAAATCTACACATTCTGTCAATTGGGGTGCTAAGTTAGATGAAGTATTTATGTCCACATCGCATGCTAAATTTTATGTTGCTTTAAATAGGATCCAACCAGCACCCTGTGTTAATGGTAAATCTAATCTGTACAGAAGATCTGATTTAGATACAGCAGTTGCAAACATTACACAGACAGAGGTTCGTCCAGGTGATGGATTTAAACATTTTGCAAAATATATTGGAGAGGACAATATGATTGGAATTGCGTTGTGGGATGGCGTCGATGGTTGTGCAGGTATGAGCAAAGATTTTGTGATACAACCAATAAACGGACAGAACAGTGTGAAAGATTATGTTGATCGTAGAGTTAGGTGGTTACGTGTTAGAAAGTATATGGTCCTTGCTGCAACACTGTTAGAACCAACGACTGAGAGTCTATTAAGTGGAATCATTGGCAGTTTTGCGATTAATGTCATAATGAGAAACAAAACACAGATTCTATGGAAATGGTTTTTTATCCACATGTTAATATGGTTTATGGTTGATTTATTACAATATCAGCGTATATGTACTACTGTTGATGAAAATTCTGGACAGAAGGCAAGGATGTTTCAGCTCCGTAAATTTATCCAGTTTTGGTTATTGAGGGAAGTACTCGCTTTCCCTATTTGGCTCAAGGCAATGTGTGGAAGTGGCATTGAGTGGAGAGGACAACAGTTCAAGATTCTTCCTGATCTCTCGGCAGAGAGACTGTAGATAAATTGCATAAATCGATACAGTGATGTATATAAAATAGATAACTTGTGAAAAAAAGACGTATCGTAAATAACAAATCGAATCTACAATAAATAGTTCGGCCTTGAAAAGGATGCGGCCGTGCGAGGCCAAAAAGTTGATTCCGTTTTTATCTGATTACACTTCACGAGTTTTCTTTTTGTTTTGTGCTTATTTATGGTGATGTTTTGTCAAGATATTAACTTGCAAACTAACATTAATTGAATATACTGAATTTTCTGCATAAAAATATATGTATCTGATATACTTATTGTAAAATATTATTGCATTTCTAGCATCTTTCTGATTGATTGAGTGTTACATGATTTAATAGTTTAAAATTATTGTTTAGTCATGCCGGAATCAAAGAGAGTACCCAGGACTAATCTTGAGGAAAAAATTATGATAATTGATCATTTCAAAGAATCAAATAGACCGCAAATTGAAACTGTTGAACATTTCAAGGACAAATTTTCAATTTCAACATCTAGTCTTAGCGTATGGTTGAAACAGGAAGATGAACTTCGACAACAATATATGAAGGCTTCAGACATTCCCGATAGTTTGGGAGATAACTTGAAACGCTCAAAAAGAAAGGCGACATACAAATATGGGCCAATTAATGATGCAATGCATAAAGTCGTACAAGAAAGAGCTAGTAAGGGTTTACCTATTACAGAACCGATACTACGTCAGTACTGGACAGAATTTGCCAAAGAATATGGGATAACGGATCCAAAAAGAATGAAGTCATTTAGTCATGGTTGGTTGGATACATTCAGAAAAAGGCATGGTTTGAAGAAGTTAAACATTAAATCAGGCGATACAAATATTCAAAAAAATAAATCTACTGAAAAAGACACTATGATTCCCGGGACTCAAAATAATACAAAACAGAAATTTTTTGTTACTGATAGGGATGATAGACCAGAGGTGTCAATTTTTGAGAAAGGAAATGAAAATTTATCCAATCAAAATATCAGCTTGAATCCTTATTCTACAGTCAAAGATAGTTTAGACAACAACTTTATTAATTCAAAAAAAGAAACTTCTAATGCAAGCAAAAAATCAAATGACTTGGTGTCTGAAAAAATAAATCCAAATCAATTGGAGTACAATCTCATAACGCCTTTCCGGGGGATAAGTAACAAACGTCCTTTACCCGATTCTAATGATCCTTTCAGTTACAAGAAAAGTCGGTCTTGGATTCCGTCAGGTTTTGATACGCTAAACACATATTCAAATTATATTTATAATGCAGAAGGAACAAACCAAGCTCATTTTTCCCAGTTTATGGATAATACTTTGACATCCGAATTACCTGTCAACCCGTTTGACTCAAGCCATAAGAACGAAAATGTTATAATTAATAACAATAAAAATAATCATATTGATGATAATATTAACAGTATTTCTAATTCTACGTTTTCGAAGTCACTGTCAGATGTAGATTATTCTTTAATGTTACTTGACTATCAAAAATCATCATCTACTTATAATGCAGGACAAAATCAGACTGATATAAGACAACATATGAATTCACAGTTGTTAGGTCCGTTGATAAGACAAAATCCCAACAACAAGACATATCCAAAAAATCAACTTGTTAAGTTTTCTAAGGAGGATGGTTCCAATATATGGATTAATAAAAATAAAAATACAGATGAGGATTTAAATTCATCATTATTACTATTGAATACAAACCAAACGACACAAGCACATAACATGAATAGAAATTTTCTTTCTGGTATATCAACTATTGGTAATTCTTCGTTAATACAAGGGCAATTTCTTGATCCTCGATCCAAGCACTTAATCAACAACATAAATGACCGAATTAGTATAGGAGGACTCAACTCATTAAACTCTGAGGGTACGGGAAAAGTAAATAATGCCAGTAATAAAAATTTTCCCATGAAAAGTGTCGATGATATTTTAAAAAATTGGAGAGTCCCACTGACAGATGATATGGAAACAGGTGGTGGTGGCATTTCTCTAAATAATGAGCGAAAACCGCATGATCGAATGATAACAACTAGTGATCAGGTAAATAAAGGAACCACTGATGATTTTAGTATATTGAGTCAACGTTTGTTTAAAGAGAATGAAAAGAATGTCGATGAAAGTAAAAATACGAATGGTAATGATAATAGTAAAAGTGAAAATAAAAATGAAAATGAAAATGAAAATGAAAATGAAAATGAAAATGAAAATGAAAGTAAGATTGAAAATCGAAACAATAACGACAATGATAACGAAAACAAAAACGATAACGATAACGATAATGAAAACAAAAACGAAAACGAAAACGAAAATCAAGCTAATCATCACAACGGACTTCAAAGCGAACCTGAAAACAAAAATGAAAACAAACATAAGACGGAACTTCAAAACGAAGATAAAGATGAACCTCAAAACAAACATAAGTATGAACCTCAAAAAGAACTTCAAAACGAACGCCAAAACAAACATCAAAGCGATCAAAACGAGCTTCCCAAAGAACATCAAAATGAACATGAAGATAGAAAATTGAACAACATTGATTGTTCTGTTGGTATCCAGGAGATGGAAAAGTTTTTATTTATTTATGCTGATAAGTTTTTTGGCAAATTTAAAGGAACACACAATTTTTCAAAATCTAAAGTACTCTTTGACGATTTCAAAAGCAAATTCATGGCTGATAAGATTAAATTTTTAGCAGAGTATGAGGGTAATAAATTGGATGATGATGATAAATTATTGTCTGACCGGTTGTTTATGCATAAATAAAATCTGAGAAATATAAACGCAAATGATGAACAAAAGAGTCGGGGTTTGTTTGAAGATAATGTAATTTTACGGGATGTGAAATGGTATTCAATGTTAAGATAAAAGCCTTACTAAATAAAAAATAATAGAACCCTAAAGGAACTTTGATTGCGAGTATAGGAATCTGTTAAATAAAAATTAGTACTAGTCATTATAAAAAATTGTTATAAAAATTAGGTTAAAGTAAATTAAAGTAAAGTAGAGTAGAGTAGAGTAAAAATTAAAGTTACATTTGTTGATTAAAATCTAAGTTTTCGGCGTGGGATGTCTGAACAGTTTGAGCTTGGTCCATTGCTATATTATTTTGACCTTGTATTTGTTGTTGCTCTAGCATTTGACTTTCATATTGTTGCAGGTTAAAATTATCTAAAGCGCCAGCACCTTCTATTTCATGAAAATCTAAAATTTCAGAATACATCATGATTTTCCAGTTTTCAACTGGTAAATCAGCATTATTAAAAGACCAATCAAATTTTTCTTCAGCTACTGGTTCATCCGTTGGATCATGATAAGGTGATAAATAAGGATGGGATAACGCTTCAGCAGCTGTAATTCTTTTACGTGGGTCAAATACTAACATACGAGATAATAAATCTACTGCATCAGGCTCGACATCTTTGAATCTTTCAGATAAAGGTATTGGATCTCTATGTGGTAATGATTGAACAAATTTTAATGTATTTTCAGAACAAATTGTATTAATAACACCAGGTGGTGGAGATCCTAATAATTCAGTGATGATTGAAAATTGATGAACATGATCTTTACCAGGGAATAAAGGCTTACCTTCAATCATTTCGGCAAATATACAACCAACTGACCAAATATCAACTTCGGTATCATATTTTTGCCATGTTAACATAATTTCAGGTGCACGATAATAACGAGTTGAAACATAACCTGTCATTTGTGGATCTTGGACACGAGCTAAACCAAAATCACAAATCTTTAAATCACAATTTTCATTTACTAAAATATTTGATGGTTTCAAATCCCTGTGAATAACACCAGCTGAGTGAACATATTTTAATCCACGTAGTATTTGGTAAAGGAAATATTGAACAAACTGTTTTTCTAAAGGTCTTGACGTCAGTAATCTATGAAGATCAGTACCTTGTAAATCTGTAACAAAATAAATATCTTCAAGTGGGGAAAGGAAAATATCTTCTAACGAAATAAGGTTTTCATGTCTCAAATGATTTAAAAGCTTCAATTCTCTGTAAGTTCTTTTTGCCAAAATAGGAGTAGAGAAAGGTTTCATGACTTTTTTGATTGCCACATTTTGATTTGTCAATTTATCCTTTGCTGAACAAACCAAACCAAATGCACCCATACCAATTGGGTTCAAATCAGAATAACGTGATGTCGTTTCAAAGACAGTACCGAATATATTCGATCTTACAAAATCCTGTGAAGCTGACATATTATATACTGTATACGGTGGTTGATTATGTATACCCTCTAAAGCGAATTAAAAGGCAAATGCAGATGCAAAGATAAACCCATCTATCAAAAGCCCTCAAAAATACAAAGAGATTATAAATACACAACCAATTCTCAGCAGTGTGTGCTGTATCTTTAAAACAAACGAAAGGCTGAAACTGGAAAAATCGGCAAAAACAAAAAAAAAAAAAAAAAAAAAAAAAAAGCATTACGTAATCGTTTTTTATTGTTGCGTCGATCGGCGCTTTTATTTTTTTTTTTTTTTTGCTTTTTTGACATTTTTTTTTTGTCTTCGGAATTGGATGAGTGAAAAATAGTAAAGGAACAGTTAGTGTAAGGAGGGTATTAAGGGGAGTGATGATAAGGAGGAGATAGGTAAAGAAGGCAAAGGCAAAGGCAAAGAATATGGTTGATAGTTTATTATTATTAGAAGAAGCTAATGTATTGGATACTGAGTTTGGGTCTTCTTCCGACCTTTTCCAATTCCCAACTTTGAAAACTATGGGATTGACCGAACAAAATCCAAATTCAGATCCAGATACCAAAGTAAACTATTTATGTGGTAATTCACTTGGTCTTATGCCTGTTCAAACAAGAAAATATTTAGAATTAGAATTAGATGCATGGGCTGCTCGTGGTGTTGAGTCACATTTCCGAAATGAGATTACAACTGATTGGGTTGATGTCGATTTACCATTGTTACCTAAATTGGCCAAGTTAGTTGGTGCAAAAGAATCAGAAGTTGCAGCTATGGGTACTTTAACAATGAATTTGAATTCTTTACTTATAAGTTTTTATAAACCACAATTAAATGGTAAGAGAAAGAAAATTTTATTTGAAAAAGGTGCATTTCCATCAGATTTTTATGCACTTTATAATTTGGCTAAAATTAAAGGTTTAGATCCTCAAGATACACTCATTCAAATATCACCTAGAAAAGGAGAATATACTTTAAGAAATGAAGATATTTTATCTTTAATTGAAAAAGAAGGTGATGAAATTGCACTTATTTGCTTTTCAGGTATTCAATATTATACAGGGCAATTCTTCAATATTAAGGAAATTACTAAAAAAGGTCATGAAAAAGGATGTATAGTTGGATGGGATTTGGCACATGCGGTTGGTAATATTAATTTAAAATTACATGATTGGGATATTGATTTTGCCGCTTGGTGTAGTTATAAATATTTAAATTCTGGACCTGGTGCAATTGGTGGAATTTTTGTTAATGAAAAACATTGTAATGGTAATGATGAAAGTTGTTTACCAAGATTAGCTGGTTGGTGGGGTAATAATGCAGAAATTAGATTTCAAATGCTGGAAAAATTTAATCCAATTGAGAGTGCATTAGGTTTTAGACAAAGTAATCCAAGTGTTTTAGATATTAGTTCATTGAATTCTTCATTGGATGTTTTTCAAAATTGTGGTGGAATTGATAAACTAAGAGAAAAATCAATTAAATTAACATCATTTTTAGAAAAATGTTTACAACAGAGTAAATATTATAAAACTATTAAAGATAGTAATAAATTAAATGAAGATGAAATCGATAAATCTAGTGCTCATTTCTTGATAATAACTCCAGTTGATGAAGAACAGAGAGGTGCACAATTAAGTTTACTTTTCAAACCTAACAAATTGGATGTAATGGTAAAAATTTTCAAATACATGAATGAAAGAGGTACAATATGTGATGAAAGAAGACCTAACGTTATCAGACTTGCACCAACTCCTCTTTACAATACATTTACTGATTGTGTAAAATGTGTTGAGCTCCTTGAAGAAGCTTTTGATGTACATTTCTCTGAAAATCAGAAAGTATAATAATAGCATTTAAATAGATTTCTAATAAACGCTAACATGGCCCTCTTCCTAAAGGGGTAAGAAAAGCGAGTGGATCCACAGTTTTGGTTTGTGGTGTACAGATGTGTCTACAAAACAAAAAACGAGAAAATTTTTTCTCTGATTGTGGGACTTCACGTGATCTCATCGCATTGGTATTTGCCTATTTGGGAAGACACCACAGTTTTTTTTAAAGGTTGTTGAAGATTCTCTTCAATTCTCCGGCTGTCACCTAACAATGTCACTGGATGTGCATTCCGAATAGAGCAATTTTTATTGAGATCATCGTCTTTGTAAATAATTACTAATAGATTATATCCAGATTTAACTCCATATAATATGTTGGAGTAATTTTTTACCTTCTTTTTATTTATTTTTTGAGCTTCTTCCTCTTCTTCTCCTTGCCGAACCTTTAATTGTTTAATCTCTTTTTCTTTATCTTCTTGTCTTGCTACAAATATTCAACTTGGTTAGAAAAAAAAAAAAGAGAAAAAAAGCAAAAATGATAAAAAACATCATTTCTGGCTATTACAAGAAAAAATCCTCTCAAGAACAGTCTAGTGATGCCTCAGTTTTTCAAAGCCACAGTAATATTCATAACAGTCAAAACATACAATCAGATCATCAAAGCATAGGTGAATTTTATGAGAATAATTCACAGATACCAAAATATGAAGCTTATGGTGCTGAGCCGGTTTCGGATTATACAATAATGTCATATAATGAAAATATTATTCAAAGTAAAGATTATTTAGGTAACTTAACAAAAGATCCATTACATAAATCTGTAAATTATTTTAAAAATTTATTTCCAATTTTTTCATGGATTGGTTATTATCCAACCCAACCAAGATGGATACTTTCAGATTTCATTACAGGTTTATCAGTTGCAATTGTGTTGGTTCCACAGGCTATGTCATATGCAAAATTGGCCGGTCTTCAACCTGAATATGGTCTTTATTCTTCATTCATTGGTGTTATGATCTATTCAATCTTTGCAACTTCAAAAGATGTTTCAATTGGTCCAGTTGCTGTCATGAGTTTAGAAGTTAGTAAAATTATTAGTAGAGTTCAAGAAAAATATGGTGATGAATATACAGCTCCACAAATTGCAACCACTTTGGCTCTTTTATGTGGTGCAATTACTTTGGGTGTTGGTTTACTAAAATTGGGCTTTTTGGTTGAATTGATCCCTCTACCGGCTGTTATGGCTTTCACCACTGGTTCAGCCTTTAATATTATTGCAAGTCAACTGCCTGGATTATTTGGTTATTCCAGTAGCTTTAATACTCATGAAGCTTCTTATAAAATTATAATTAATTTTTTAAAAAATTTACCAAATACAAAAATTGATGCTGCTTTTGGTTTAGTTGGATTGTTCATTTTATACCTTTGGAAATATACAACTCAGTATATGATAGACAGATATCCGAAAAAAGCACTTTTTTGGATTTACATTTCAAATATTAGAACTGCAATTGTGATTATATTTTCAACTTTAATTTCTTTCCTAATAATACGTCATCATAAATATGATTCACCATTCAAAGTTACTGGTGAAATCAAATCAGGTTTACAAAATGTTGGTATGTTTACTCCACCTGCAAATCTTGCTTCTCGTATTGCTCCTGATTTACCAGTTGCAACCATCGTTTTAGTTCTTGAACATATCTCAATTGCTAAATCTTTTGGTCGTGTTCATGACTATAAAATTGATCCAAATCAAGAATTTATTGCAATTGGTGTTACCAATTTAGTAGGTACTTTTTTTAGTGCTTACCCAGCAACAGGTTCATTCTCACGTACTGCACTTTCTTCAAAATGTGGTGTTAAAACTCCATTTGCTTCAGTTTTTGCTGGTCTCTGTGTTTTAATAGCAATATATTGCTTCACAGATGCATTTTTTTATATTCCAAAGGCTACACTTTGTGCAATCATTATTCATGCAGTTAGTGATTTGATGGCTTCTTATAAATCAAGTTGGCAATTATATCTAGTTCAACCTTTAGATTGTGGAATTTTCCTTGTTGGTGTATTCATCTCAGTTTTTGCATCCATTGAATATGGTATTTATTGGGCTATGTGTGCTTCTGCAGCTTTGATTTTATGGAGAATGTGCTGGACAAATGGTACTTTTATGGGTCGTGTTAAAGTTGTTGAATTGGTTAATCCAAACATAATTCAAAGTAATATTGACAATAATGATAAAACTAGTGGACAAAATAGAAATGATAACATTAATGAAAAAAATGAAAGGGCGTTTATTAATTCCGGTTTAATTTCAATGGCAGATTCTTATGTGAGTGTCGGAAGTTGTAATAAAGCAAGAGATTATAATGAAGCAACTCATTCAATTAACAAAAACGTTGTATCTTACAATTATAAATGGGTTCCATTGACAAATGATGCATCAAATCCAAGCAAGATCCATACAAGATATATTAACAATAAAATTCATGTTGAAAAACCACCCCCAGGTGTTATCGTTTACCGAATGAATGAAAGTTTTATTTATCCAAATTCTTCTGCACAAACAGATCAAATTCTTGATTACGTTAAGCGTAATATGCGTTCATCAAATAAAAAGAAAGAACTTTTATGGAATAATATCAGTGAAGCTAAAGATTTGAACTGGAATTGGAATTGGAATCTGAGATCTTGGTCAGTAAAATCAATTTCTAACAAGTTAAATTTTACTAAATCCAAAGATGATACTGATAGTAGCGATACCGATGACTTAAGATCTGCAACAGCAGTTGAATCTCAAAATTCAAATGAATATATGCTTGGTGGCAATAAGTCAAAGGTTGTTTTAAAACCCAAACTGAAGATTATTCATCTAGATTTCTCACAGGTTATAGCAATTGATACAACATCAATCCAAGCTTTGATAGATTTGAAAAGAGCAATATGCTTATATACTGATTCAGATTTTGAAATTCATTTTTCAGGTATCATTAATCCATGGGTTATTCATGGTTTAGTTAATGCCGGCTTTGGTGGCAAAGTTGGTAACGAAAAGGGTGATCGTGTAGAGGACCACGAGATTGAGGTGGATATTGAAGAAGATTACTTTAACGAACATGAAAACGAACATCTTAATGACATCGAACAGAATATTGAAAGTAATAAATACATTAGCACGGCATTCGGCGATAATGGTGTGCTATACCCGCTATTTGGTACAAATTTACCAAATTTCCACTTCGATATCCCATCATATAGAGAGCATGAATAAATGCTTTTTAGAAATATATCATATAATTTTTATATAGAGAGAGAATCTGGGTTTACGAAATAAAAAATTAAATTTAAATTTAAATTTAAAGGCTGTTCAATGATAACCTATTATCCTCTGTGTATAATATATGTAGGAAAATGTAAATTTAAATTTTAGAACTCAATTTTTTATTGAGTCTCTATTGTTTTATATTTACTTTGGCATAGAGTCTGGGCTAGTCGATGAATACAGGACTAAATTGGGTAATTCTTTAGGGAAACCCCGCTGAAAATATTTTTACATGGTAGTGTCGTACCTTGGATATTAAGATAAATGATACGCCGTAGTTCGGATACGGATATATTCAATTAAAGCGCATGCAATATAATCGATTTTAAGAAAAAAAAATATTAAATGCAATAATCAAAAAAAAAGAAACTGGTCATAAAAAATGATCTAAAGTATCTATAAAAACAAAGAATCATCTAATGACAGGAGCATAACTTTTCTTTGGTCTTCCCCGTTTTCTGTTCAATGCCTCTTCCATAATCTCGGGTTTCGTATCAAGATCACTAACTGAAACCATATACGTCCGTTTTTTGCCATCAATCCTGTTCCTACTGGTTTCATTCACATTTATACCATTAGTAACAACATTAGTATTCAGTGACCCAAGAGAACTATTCACTGTATCCTGTTGATATAGAGTAGCAGTAGCTGGATCAATTGTAGATGAAACGGATTTTTTAATAATTCTACTGTGGGGGGATAAATTATTTGAAAAATTCGTATCATTGTCACTATCATTATCCATTCTTGCTTCTAGTTCACCATTAGGATTATCACCTTGCTTTTCCACGTACGCATAAGCGCCATTCTTTTTATATTTCCAACCTCTCATTGGTGTATTCAATGCACATTCACTAACATGACTAATAAAATCTTTAACTGTATCAAAATGTACCCTACATGAAAGACAACTTCCACCATCATTCTTTCTGGTTATCAAATTGTTTTTCTCATCTCCATTCTCTTTTTGAACATCATCATCATCCTCTAAACCATCGCCGCTATTGCTGGTACTGTTAAAACTGTTCCTCTTCTTCCGTTTCATTTTAAAAAGCTCCTCATTATCAGGATCAAAATGAACAAGCTTCAAATGTCTCTTAAGAACATCTAATCGATTAAAGGATCCATTGTTTCTGTGAGGACATGTAGCATAAGTTGGATCCCAAAATGGACAATGATACTGAGGTGCATTGTGAGATTTTAAATGCCTGCGTAAATCACTCGGTCTTGTAAATGACCACGTGCAATGTGCACATCTATATGGTTTTGGGGAAGCTGGATCATTCGAGGTATCCTTTGATTTATGTCTTCTTCTTTTCATACTACGTATATTCGTATTTGGCTCCACTTTAGCATCATTTGATAATGGAACAGCTGAAGGGGTCACTAAATTTGGTACCATAGGCAATGGTAATGATGAACCAAAAGCTGCTACAAGTGCAGGTGATAAAAGAGAAATCGCAGTACCTGTTGGATTGCCTGTTTGAGAAAAATCTGGTAGAAAATTATTATTAAATGAAGGATAATAAGAAGTGTTCAGGTTAGGACCAGCTTGAGTAGTCAAATCACTACCAAGATTAGAAAATGAAGTATTAGAATTACTCCTCGATTGTAAAATATTATCTGGTTGTTGAGATTGTTGGGATTGTTGGGATTGTTGATGAAGTTGCAACTGTTGTTGTGATAGAAAATGCTGAGGTTGTAACTGTGACTGTAATTGTGTTTGCGATTCAGATTGTGACTCTGATTGTGCTTGTGATTCTAATTGTGATTCGGATTTAGATTTCGATTCTGTTTGTGGCTTTAATTTTGGTTGCAATTGTGATTGTGACTGGAAATGCATATCATACATCTGTTGTCCTTGGAGAGACTGAGGAAACTGTTTCATCTGCTGAAGTTGCAGCTGTTGAAGTTGTTGGATTTGTTGAAGTTGCTGAAGTTGTTGTAGCTGCTGTAGCTGTTGAAGTTGTTGATAATGCTGAAGTTGTTGATATTGTTGTGATTGAAATTGTGCTATATCCGTTTGTTGTTGTTGTTGTTGTTCAAAACCTGTTGAAGATTGCACTTGTTGTTCATTTTGAGTTTGAATTTGCTGTTGTTGATGATATTGATTAAGCAAAATTTTCAAATTAATTGAATCCATAGCTAAAGGATCTAATGCTGAAGAGAGATGCTGAAGTTGTTGCATCTGTTGAAGTTGTTGCATCTGCTGAAATTTTAGCTGTTGAAATTGTTGATATTGCTGGAGAGATTTAGCGGCATTATACATTTGAGTTGCAGATCCTAATGAATCTGTAGAATGATGAGCCATAATATTATTCATAAAACTTTCAAAGAACTGTTTTTGGTTATCATCTTTGGGTAATAAGCTAGCCTTCTCTTGATTTTCTTTCATCTTTTGAGCAAAATCGTGTTTCTGTAAAAAATTTTCCTGTAATTCTGGAATAGTTTTGTTATCATTATCACTGATGCCTCCATTATCATTATTTCCAATACTATTCGTTCTTCTGTGATTATTCTCACCGTCATTAAGAGGACTATTGATGACAGTATCATTGTCATTACTATTATTATTCATGTTATCGTTACTGTTGTCATTATTATTATTGTTGTTGCTGTTGTTGTGATTATTATTATTACTATTGTGGTTAATTCCAGTATTTTGCTGAGCATACTTATTCAAATACATGGAAGAAAGTAATGGATACATATAAGGTGTATTCATAGTCATTGAGTTTATTGGAATGAATCCAGGATATTGACCAAGAGGTTGAGATGGCAAAACAGATGATGATGATGATGATGATGACTGTATATTTGAATAAGAAGGTAAATTATTTACTTGTATTTTCCCCTGTGATGTATTTTCATTGCTCTCATTGCTCAATTCTTCTGATTGGTTATTATTAATATTATTCAAATTTTGCATATCAATCATATGTGAATTCGAAATATTTCTGCCTGTATTCCCACCAGTAGAATAAGTATTGTATTGAAAAGATTTGATATTCTTATCATTATTATTATTTATTCTATTAACACCTAAAGATGATATAGGATTGTTCGTATTTTGTTTCAATTTATCAGATTTCAAAGAATTCAACAGATTAGTATTGTATTGCATGGGTGGTAATGGTGGTAGCATATCACCATTTAGTTTATCTGGTGAAAGTGGATTTTTACTGTTTTCAGTGTCATTATCATGATTACTGTCAATACTATTATTAAAATCACCAACAGGTAATTTAGACTGTTGTAAATGATTGACTTGTAAATTGAAAGTATTCATAATATAAACTGGATGTTCATTTATAAGTGTTTTTGTATCAACCTAGATGGTAGTACCAGAGATAAGAGATTTTGCTTTTACCGGTATCCCGATGCCAAACACCAAAAAAAAAAAAAGAAAAAATAAAAAAAAACTGGACGGTTTTTTGTTGGGGGGTTGTGCGGTGCAGCTTTTCATTGCGTGCGGTGAGGTGGCAATTGAATGCATCCACCCCTTTGCCTCACGTGATTATCACGTGACCATTTTTGGTGGCGGGAAAAAAAGAAAAAAAATTTTTTTCGGAGATTGCGACTCGTTTAATTTTTGGAATTATTTTGTTGTGCGGCATATACTACATTCGGAGAAATTAATTACTTTGAAAATTTCGATATTTTATTATTACTTATTTATAAATTTATTTCACAAGCACATTTTAGATGTAGGTGTTTGTTTGTTTTCGGCTTTTATTATAACTAAATTGAAATATCGATAATGAATTGTTGATTGTGAAGATTTATCTCTTTTGTGTTACAAATAAATGTTCTCTTGCTAAAAAAAAAAAGAAGGGGAAGGAGGAGAGGGAGGTTGACCGCACTTTCTCCTGTTTTAATCTCCGCCAGATAGAAACAAGACAAAAAAAAATCACTCAACGGCTATGACTAAAATAACCATTTATTTGATCGACGATCGTTATCTGAAAAAATTGTAGTTTTTTTTTTTTTTTTCTGTTTCTTCTTGTTCTTTCTTTCTTGAAATGGTTTTTTTCTTTATTTTATTTTTTTCTTGCTGTTCTCTATTAGTTAAATCAATTACAAATCATGAATATCAATGACCCAGAGATAGCTGCTGGTTCAGAACGAGGTGATTCGGATTCTAATATTTCAGATAAAGAAAATTTTGAAATCGAAGAATATCAAAATGATTTAGCAGGACAATTCGCAGCTTCTCATGAAAATATCCTCGTAGGTAAAGAATTGGTTGTTGTTTTCACTGCTGTCTCTATGACATTACTTGTTTCATTCATTGATCAGACTGGAATTACCGTTGCTCTGCCCGATATTGCTAAGGACCTCGATGCATATGATACCATCTCTTGGGCAAGTACTTCAGCATTGATCAGTACTACAGTTTTTATGGTTTTATTTGGTAGATTTAGTGATATTTTCTCAAGAAAATACACATTAATATTTGCTATGTTCATTTTGGCATTTTTTGACCTTGCATGTGCTTTGGCGAAAACCTCCACTCAATTCTACATTTTTCGTGGATTTTGCAATATGGGAAATGGTGGTATCAGTACGTTAAGTATGGTCATTGTATCTGATATTGTTACCTTGGAACAGAGAGGTCTATATCAAGGAATATTGGGTGCATTCGTCGGAGTTGGTGCTGCTATAGGACCTTATATCTCTGCTGCATTTATTGAGCACTCATCATGGAGAAATTTTTATTTTACTTTATTTCCAATAAGTTTATGTTCTATAGCTATAATTTATCAATATATTCCATATACAAGACCAAAGAATGATATGAAAGAAAAATTATTAAATCTCGATTACTTGGGATTTTTCACCAGTTCTATTGCAATTATATTTTTATTGATTCCAATCAGTGGTGGTGGTTCTAGTTTTCCATGGAACAGCGCATTTTCTATTGCTATGCTTACAATCGGCGGTTCATTCTTTCTTATATTTTTGTTTGTTGAATATAAACTGGCAAAGCTTCCGCTTATTCCATTACAGATCTTTAATCAGAGTATACCTTTGTCCCTGCTTCTTTCTCAAAATTTCTTTTTTGGTGTGTGTTACTATGGATCACAATTTTACTATCCGTATTATTTTGAAGTCGTCAGAGGCTATTCGGTTATTGATACCTCCAGTTTTATGTTGGCATTTGTGATACCTCAGACAATTTCGTCTGCTTCTTCCGGTCAAATTATTTCTAGAACCAAACAATATGGATATGTTGTCTGGTTTGGTTATTTGATGTGGTTTCTATCTACTTGTTTATTAAATATATGGTCCATTTCTTCAAAAAAAGGTGTGATTATTATAATTATGATTATTAATGGTTTGGGTTCTGGTTCAACTTTCCAGCCAACGTTAATTGCCCTTCAATCATATTCTTATAAAAAAGATAGAGCCACTGTTATCTCAACTAGAAATGTTCTTCGTTGCTTTGGGGGTTCTATCAGTTTGGCAATTTCTGCAACAATTGTTGCAAATACCTTTCTACAACAATTGAACTCTGGTGGTAGTGAATACTTTACCGTGACTGAGATTGCCACATTAAAAACAATGATTTACTCAAAAATAAATTTAGCTCAATTTTCAACTGAGCAAGCATCTTACCTTCGAAGTGTATATATGTTGGCAATGAAAAGAATATTTTATATTTGGATGGCATCCATGGCTTACTGTGTTGTTACAAATATTCCTATCAGAGATAGAGGGTTGCAGCCTTTGGATGAACAAGATAATGCTTATGATGCAAAAAATTAATTTGATAAAAAGTACTGAAATTTCGTTTTTTTTTCTTTTAAGTCTGTATCAGATTTTTTTCAAACATTTCACATTCTCTTCGTATTCTATGCTGTATTAAAAATTTTTACTTCCAAGCAAGAAAAAGTAAATTATCAATCCAAGTTCAACTATTTTCACTTAATAAATAAATAATCATGAGTTCTGGTCTTAAAACAATCTGGACTTATTTATATTCTCTCAGTTTATATAAAAATAGCATATTACACATTATTTCTATTTACTTTTCCTATTTAACCGTGATTTAAAAAAACAAATAATAAAAAATGAAGGATGCGAGGTTCGAACTCGCGCGGACGTACGTCCAACAGATCTTAAGTCTGCCGCCTTAGACCACTCGGCCAACCCTCCAGTTGTTGAGTTTTAAAAATTAGGGAGTTTGTTGTTAATCATTATTCAACTGTCACGTGACCTTTATTATTTGGAAATAACATTGTTGTAAATGTAAGTTTTAGTGTCAAATTTCACAATTACCGGATAATATAATTGCACAATGATGTGTTAACAAGTGAAAGGAATAAATCACACTCTTAATATTACGTAAGAATGGATTCCCGTGATGATGTAATATTCCACATGGATGAATAAAGAAATGATAAAATACCGCTACATCGGATGAAGTACATTCCACCGAGTTAAGCCGAGTGATAAGAGATAAGAGATAAGAGATACCATCCACATGATGTAATATTCCATTGTGATGAAGAATATGTTGTGACCTATTCCACTGCGAAGCAGATGACGAAAGGTAGAACTCGTGAACTAATTCCTGTTTAGGAATAAGAATGACAATCCTACCTGAATAAGGTGACGACACGTTATCTCAACTAATAATCCTACTTATATGAAAATAATAAACAATTACTATTGTAATTGTTGGGCGATATATAAGTGATGACATTCCCTTATATAATTATATAATTTATGTAAAGCGACGTGCTTAATAAGGGAAATAGAGGATCAAGCAATTTGAAACTTATTTCCATCGTCCCATCATCGAGCGATTTAGTAATCATTTTAATTAAAGATCTAACCACAAATAATACTTTTCAACAAGCAGTTAAAAGAATAAAATATTTTTTTTGCGTTGTTGAATAAATATAAGTCATAGTGGTTTCAAGAGTAGTCATCATCTTTAAAAAATATTAATTTTCTTGGAGCATATCACTTTTTGCATTAATTCTTATTCTAGCTTTAGGAAAACTTGCTTAATTATATGTGACAAAGCCTTTTAATTAAAAGTGTATCGAGTTAATAACTGTCACGTGACACGTAATTAATAATTAACGAAGAACTCCCTAATTTTTAAAACTCAACAATTGGAGGGTTGGCCGAGTGGTCTAAGGCGGCAGACTTAAGATCTGTTGGGCGTACGTCCGCGCGAGTTCGAACCTCGCATCCTTCATTTTTTATTATTTGTTTTTTTAAATCACGGTTAAATTAATTTTTTTTTTTTTGGATTTTTGCTTCTATCACAATTTAAAAAAATGTATTTTCATCTTGCGTTGGTTAAGGTTAAGTTACATTCCTTTTATTCTAATTTTTATAACACTAACTGGAAACATTGAACCATGGACTATCAGAATAGAGTGGGATCTAAAAAGGGTAGTGGAGAAGTTGCAGGTGCAGCTGAGACGAATCAATATCGAAAAGAAAGGTTGAAAAATCTCTTGCAATCAAAGATTAATATTGATTCTGATCCATATGTATTTAAAAACCATCTAGGTATTTTGGAATGTAAACTATGTCTTACAACACATATGTCTGAGAGTAGTTATATTACTCATACTACAGGTAGAAGACATCAACTCAATTTGATGCGTCGTGCAGAGGCTGAAAAGAAGAAGGGAAAGTCTGATGAAGATAGAGAAGAGGCAGAAATAATAGAGAAACGACATTGGAAAACTATAGGGCAGCCACTCTATAAAGTAGTGAAAATCAGAGATCCGGTGAGTTTGAATAAAGGGTTAGTATTTACTCTTAAATTAGACAAAATTAAAACTGATGTTACGCCATTATATAGGTTCATGTCATGTTTTGAACAGAAAAAGGAAACCCCTGACACAAAATATCAATATCTCATTATAAGTGCTGAACCTTATCAAAATATAGCATTTAAGATACCTGGTGAAACAATTGATTTATCAACAGATAGAATATGGGAATATTGGGATTCTGATACTAAAGAGTATTTTATACAGTTTTTCTATTTAAATAAATAAATTTGGGTTCAAAACAATACTATATTGAAAAATAAATAATACATAAAATAATTAATTATATAGATAACAAATCCTTTGAATCTTTAATTTTGTTATTGATTTCACTAATGTACAATAAAACTTTGGAATTTAACTTTTCTAATTCAAAATTGGCCTCTTTACACTCTAGCTTATATCTTCTTTCATATTCCGCAATTTTACTCATCCAATCATTTATTTGGGCTTCTTTTTCACTCAAATCTACATCTTCAAGATTTTTTTCAGATTTAATAGCACTAAATTCTGTTATCTGGGTCGCTATCTTTTCATCTAATGATTTCATCTTTTCTGAATAAAAAGTTTGTAATTTCGATATCCTATCTTCATTATGTTTCAATTGCCTTTCGATTTGTAACATTTTCCTATTGTATTCATTTGCTTGTTCTTCTGTTTCAACTGTTTGATTCTTTAAAGATTTAAGCTTATCATCATAAGTTTTACTCCTTGTTGCTTCAATTTTTAACTCGTCTAAAATTTTATGCAAATTATTTAGTTCTTGTATTAGAAGTTGGAACGAGTCTAGCGATATAGTAATATTTCTAAATTTCTGTTCTAAATTTTTCAAAGTTTCCAATTCTTTAATTTCCGATTCTTTCATTTTTTGAATTAAATCTTTTATGCTTTCTGGAGATTCTTTAATATAAGGTCGAACCTCTTCTAGATCCTTTTCTGTCTCAATATACAAAGCACTTTGATTCTCAAGTTCGTTCAGCAGCTCTACTTTTTCGTTTCTATATTTCTCATGATCGGCAGTCAATTGTTTTTGTATCATTCTTAAATCTCTAAGTTGGTTTTCTAATTCTTGATTCTTTGCGTATAATTCATCAAGTGTATAGTCCTGATTATTCAAGTCCATAGTTATCTTTTCAATTTGATTCTTATACTCTTTGTTTTTGTTAATTAGCTGTTTGTAATCCTCCAGAGTTTTATCATTTTTATCCATTAGTTCGTCAAAATCACCCATACGCTCTTCTCTAAAACGTGCATAATTAATCAAAGCACTTAAGATAATACGCAATCTACCAGATTCAGGCTTTGACACATCACGTATACTAAAATCATCAACACCACAATCACATAAAAATTTATACATGATCCTCTGACATGCAACAATACTAATTGAAGGTCTTATATCGTATTTTTGAGTGGCGTTATTATTTGAAAAAACGTCTTGTCCTGTAATTTCATCATTTTCATTGTCCTGATCATCATTCGTGTTTCCGTTATCGTTCATCATATCATCATCATAACCGTAATCAACTTCAATCTTCATTACTTTCTCTCTTAAAGAATATGGCGAAATGTACAAAAATTTATCCATAATCTGCTCAATCAAAGACTTCATAAATGAGGATGTAGGTCTTGTTAGCAATGATTCACTAATTTCAAATCCCATGGTATCATATAACATCACCAATTCCTGTGGATCCAATATTGGGAATTTATATTTTGTTCTGACCAAATTGGATTGCTGTGAAGAACGATAAATTGCACTTGGACGAGCCATAGTTGTAAATCGAGGGTATGCTGTATGTATCTTTACCACCTTCTCTAGCTATCAATATAAAAGATGAGGAGATGAATCAAAGGGAAAAAAATAAGTAAACAACATTTGCAGAGGTGAAATAAGCTTTCTCGCGGAACATGATTTTCATGATTTGGTGTTTTTTTTATATTTTTTCTTTTTTTTTGTTTTAGTTTTTCTTTCTGGGGATTATTTAGTGATGAATAATGTACGATTGGGAGATAGATAATGGAATCACAGGCGAAGAATTTCACTGAAGAGGATGATGCTTGTTCCCAACTACAAACTGCCTCCCAAATAAGGACACAATCACAGTCACAGTCACAATCACGGTCACAATCACACATACCACCATTATATGGTGTATATTTGCTCAATTCTTTAACGAAGAAGAACTCATATTATGTTGGGTCAACACCCGATCCACATAGAAGATTGCGACAGCACAACGGAGAGCTGTCTTGCGGAGGTGCATATCGAACCAAAAAACAAGGATTTCGGCCGTGGAGGTTAGTTTTCTACGTTTACGGATTCCCAAGTAAGATCAGTGCATTGCAATTTGAACATGCTTGGCAACATGCCTACCAAACAAGGCATATACCATTTGAAAAAAGGCTTAATCCTGGAAGTAAGCAGTCTGGTAGTGGAACCAGTATTCATGGTAAAATAGCCAATTGTCGATTATTGTTAAATTCGGATAGTTTTAAACGACTAGGACTAAAAGTGGCTATATTTAATAAATCAGTCTATGATGTTTGGTTGAAAAACAGATATGCAGTATATTTATCTGATGATATACAGGTTGATATAAGGATAAATAGCGAATCATTGGATGATTCCGTCATAATGGGTGGCAACTATAATCAGTTGAAGGATTTTATGGAAACTAATTTGAGATTTCAAAATGATTACTTCCGGAAATGTGAAACAATTTTTGAGAATTTGGATTTGACGGAGAACATGTCTAGTTGTCAAATTTGTGGTAAAAATATTGAAGTTGCGAAAAATTTGTCAACCCTCTGTACATGTACGCATAACGGATGTGAATGTGTATATCATTTGTCTTGTTTGGCAGCTAGATTCATTGAAGATGAGGATCTTCCGGTTGATGGTGCTAGCAATAAAAATATATTACCAACAAAAGGCAAATGTCTTGGATGTAAAAAAATCAATTTTTGGAATTTAATAGTACGGGGAAGTATGTATATTAATAGTAGGAATAATTAAATAATATTGTAAATATATTTAAATTGGAATCAATGGTAAATTTTATTAGATTATTATGTACATTAAGTTTCTTACTATAGAACTAAATCGAGTTTTATAAAAAAAAATAATCAAGAAAATAAATTAACGCTTCACAGCAGTTGTTTCATTTGCTTTTGAACCAGCAGCACCTTTTTTTTCTTTGATGAGTTCAATTTTTGATTTTTTACCTTTCTTTGAATTATCCTTTTTGATGGAAGAGCCAACATAAGCAGTCTTTTCATCTTCAAAATAACTATTGATCATACCTGCTGTGATATTTATTACCAGTGTCCAGAATCCAACAATGGACACAAAGGTACCAACAATAACCGAGGAAAAGAAAAATGCTTCACCCGGTCTTTGTGCTAATGTTTCGAATGGTTTTTGAATTACATCTGCAACATAATATTTCAAGTCATTTAAGAATAATGAAATATTATCAAGGGCATATTCATACATATCAGAGACAATTGCAGATGATAAATATTTATCAGATTCTGGATTACCAACTGGGGATTGAACTTTGAGATCATTTGCGATCACTAATGCATGTTCAGATTTTAACTTTGGAATGAAAGTTGCGTTACCAATTTCTTCAGCCTCATCAATATGATGACCTAAATAAATATTATCAAACATAATGTGGTCATTCATTGTCCAAATTTCAAATCCCAAACCACCGATTGGTTCAAGATTTGATGGACTTAAAACTTCGTAATAATCAGGATTTGGAATTTTCTTTGGTGACCATTCACCTTTATAATCAGGATTTGGTATAATTCTTGGACTCCATTTGCCTTTGAAATTTGGATTTTTAATTTTTGGTCTAATCCATGCACCACAACCATGATTTTCACAAACTGGATTATCAATTAATAAAGGTTCCCAAATTCCATCTTCTTCGTCATCCCAATCTTCAGGCTTAATATCATTTGGATCAGGAATTTGTTCAGGTTCATTTTCATCCCAGTTATCAGGTTTAATAGCTGATAGATCATCAATTAAATAAGGTGCATTTTCATCCCAATCATCAGGTTTTTTATCATTAATATCTACAATTGTCTTTTCATCAATCCAATCATTTGGTTTAACATCATTTTCATCATCAATTTCTTTCAAAGGTAATAAATCAAAATCATCAGAATTTAGTAAAGAACCAAATCTAACTATATCACCATTTATCCTAATTTCAAAATCTTGATTTGGTTTAATAATTAAAGTATATAATGAAGTTGTTTGAACAATTCTAGCAATTGGTGGAGTTTTAACTTGATGTTCATCATAATTACCAGTTTTAGGATTCAGATGTTTAATAATAAAATGAACTTTATTCTCAGATCCACATTTATCAGGTCCGAACATAATAATATAAGGAGTTTTATCACTAAATAGTAAATTATTTTCATTTTCATAATCCAAACCTTTGGCACTCAATAATTTAATATATGCACCACCACAATCCAAACCTTTTTGGAATTTAACTTCATATTGTAGAACTAAGGTATTATTGGTGTTATCAAAAACTTGAGGTAATTTTGCACTAATGGCATGTAATGCAGCTTCAGATTTTGCCACCAAACCTTTATCATTTTTGAGGCCTGGTAAAGTAATTGATTCTTCAACCGACCATTCACCAATATATGATAACTCTTCATTTTTCATTGATTTCGATGGTATCCATCTTGAACGCCAACCAAGATCGAATTGTTCAAAAAACGAATCTTCTGATATTGATCCACTATATGGTGTATAAATTGGTGTAGCTGCATCAACAATTGATGTAAACAATGAATTTGTAACTAGTACAGAAACAATACTGTAAATAGCAGATGTTGTAAACTTCATTTGATTTTATAACTTGAACAAAAAGGACAATATGCAGGGCAAAAAAAAAAAGAAAAACCGTTAAAGTATAAGCAAAATCCAAATATCTTCCATTCTCCTTTCTTCGTCATCCCATCATAATCATCTCTTCCGCTCCTTGCCCTATTTTTATTAGGCTAAGTCTTCCCGCTCTATTTTTGACGTTGTACTTCTTTATTGTCTTCTTAGTCTCTTCTCTTTGAAAAAAACCGTTTTTGATGACAGAAATGATATATATATATATATATAAGTGCTATAATAAAGATAAAAGTTTTAAGCATTCAATTATATAAATCATTATAAACACCTTTGATTGCTTTACTGAAAAGTTCTGCAGCTTTAATCATATCATCATCCGTAGCATAAGAATAGGCTGCACGGAATCCAGCTTTGAAAGACTCTTTGTTATGCATAAACCAATGACCTTTTGCAAGTATAACTTTATATTCTTCATTTGCAACTTTAAAAATGCTATCTTCAACAAAGATTGCCCATTCATAATCAGTTAATTTTGAATCTGATGGCTTTGAAAATTTTTTCAGATTTACATCAACCCAGATAAACATACCATGGTATGGTCTATTATAAGTAACTAAATCATGTGGTAAAAATTTATCGAATGCATTCAATAAAACATCTCTCCTTCTACGATATAATGATTGTAAATGATTCAACCATAACTTGAAACCATCATCACCCCAAGTTGTAAAAATTGTTTCAAGTATCAATTGAGAAACAGCTGAAGCTGAATGAATTGACAATTCATTATGCATTGAAAGTTTTTCTTTGAATAATTTATTACAAGTTACAACTGAAACTCTCAAACCTGGCATTAAAATTTTTGAAAAAGAATCGATTCTTATGACTCTACCAACAGTATCAAATTCGAGTAATGAAGGTATATGATCATCATTATCTAATTGTAAATGATAATAAGGATCATCTTCAATAATTAAAATATTATGCTTATTACAAACTTCTAGTAATAATTTTCTCCTTTCAATTGTCATGGTAATACCTGTTGGATTATGTCCAGTTGGCATTGTATAGAAAATTTTTGGTTTTTTCAAACCCTTGGTAGAATTATTATCATCCCAATTTAACAATAAATCGTCTATCTTTTCTGGTATAACACCAAATTCATCCATTTAAATTGAAATCAAATTAATCCTAAAAGGTTTACAAGTTTCTAAAAAGCAAGAATAAGTAAAAGTTTCACATAAAATTGTGTCTTCTGTTGGATTAATCAATAATCTGAAAAGTGAATCTAATGATTGAGTACTACCAGCTTGAATTAAATGGTCCCAACCATCATAACTTGGTTTAAAATATTTTTCAAGATAATTTTTGATCCATTCATGGAAAAATTTTAAACCACGAGAAGACATATATTGACAAGAAGCAATCATTTTTTCAGTGTTATCAATAATATTACGATTGATTCTTTCAGTTTTTTCAAAATTTGAAGTTGGTGATTCAACATCAATGTCAATACCTTTCAATGGGAAACAGTTTGGATTTGGTAATCCAAGACCTAATGTAATTATATCATCACTTTTAGGTATTGACATAACAGAGGGTAATCTTAATTTAGCCTCATCACTTAAAAAATCATTCCAATCTATAGACATTTTTTTTTTTTTTGCAATATCTAATATCTATATCAGAGTATAAAACAATAAATTTTTTTTTTAAAAAGAAAAAGAAAAAGAAGAGAAAAGAAATTAGAAAAGAACCAAACAAACAGAGGTAGATATTTTATCTTATTTATAGTAAACTACAAATACTAGCAAAAGAACGGTCTAAACATTTGATAAAATTTGATAACGTTCAATGAGTAATAATGATAATAATAATAATGATAATAATAAAAGAAACTGAAAAAAAAAATTTTAAAAGCCGAACTTCCAAAAGCAATCGAGGAAATAAGCCGAGATGAGAAACGCCGAACGGTCGATCGAGATGGAAAAGATAAGACGAAATGAGACAAAAAACACCCGTACACCACTAACAAAAGAAACACGTGACCACTAATTATGTAATCCAACTTTTTTTATTTTTTTTTATTTTCCTTTCTCTCATTTCCTTTCTTTTTCTTGCATGACTTTCTATCGACTGCAAAAAAAGAGCAAAAAAAATTGTACGTGTTTTTTCTTTCTTTTTTGCTTTACATATGTTATTATAAATAAATCAATTGTTGTTCATATTTGATTTATTCTAATAGGATTTGAGCTAGATAATTGATAACAATTTTGTTTGTGCTTCTTTTTTTTTTATCTTATTTGGATTAGTAAATTTTGATAACATATATTTTATCGTGTTATCAGATAACGAGAAAACAAAAAACAAATATTCAATTGATTAACAAACGAAATATAAAATAAATAAATAATTAATTAATTAATAGTTTGATTATTATAATGTCAAAAGATCAAATATTTTCATTTCAATCAAAGAATCCATCATTTAGGAATTCATTTGACCCTTCTTCTGACCCATTAGATCCATCATCTAAAATTTATAATGTTGAATCTCCAACGACATCTACAATAACATCATCAACAACAAAATCATCATCATCAACATCAGGAAATCAATCAACATTTAAGTTTCAAACTTCAACTTCAAAATCTGATAGTTTAGGATTCTTTAATTTAAAAAATCATGATAATACTCTAACTAGTTTAAACTTTAATGCAAATAGAAGAACTAGTGTTTCAGCTGAAGCTTTAAATCCTAATACTTTTGGTAATGATAATTGGAAACCACCAGTTCATCAATTAACTCATGATCAATTAACTAGACTTAATGCAAGTGTTGTTAAAAATTTCCTCTTTAATCAATTAGATGATGATTCATTACGTACGATTATATTTGCATTAGAAGAGAAGAGATATTTAAAAGATTCTGAAATTATTAAACAGGGTGATGAAGGTGATTTTTTTTATATTGTTGAAAAAGGTACAGTTGATTATTTAGTTAATGATAAAGTTGTTAATACTTCAAGCGATGGTTCTTCATTTGGTGAATTAGCTTTAATGTATAATTCACCACGTGCTGCAACTGTAATTGCTAAAACAGATTGTATACTTTGGGCTTTAGATAGGATGACATTCCGTAGGATCTTATTAGAAGGTACATCAAAGAAGCGTAGTTTATATGAAAATTTTTTGAAAGAAGTTCCAGTTTTACAATCTTTATCAACTTATGAACGTTCAAAATTAGCTGATGCTTTAAATACTCAAATCTTTAAAATTGGTGAAAATGTTGTTACTGAAGGTGAAGCTGGTGAAAATTTTTATTTTATTGAAGATGGTACAGCTGAAGTTATCAAGAATGGTACTGGCGTTATAACAATTTTGAAAAAAGGTGATTATTTTGGTGAATTAGCTTTATTATATGATTCACCAAGACAAGCAACTGTTAGAGCTTTAACTTCTCTAAAAGTTGTATCTTTAAACAAAAGTGGATTTCAAAGATTATTAGGTCCAGCCGTTGATATTTTGAAACTTCATGATCCTACTAAAAATTGAAATAGGTTGATGAAATTTTAAAATACTTATCCTATCATACACTACCCTATCCTATTCTAACATACTTTTTCTTGTTTTTGTTTTGTTTTGTTTTGTTTTGTTTTGTTTTGTTTTGTTTCTTAATTTTATTCTTTTTGTTTTAACGTGCAAAACTAGAAATTAATTCAAAGTGTCATTTAATTTTACAAAAACTAAGCTTTTCTATTTTGCATGACTGCTTGATTGCTTTTTTTTTTCTTCTGTCTCCTCCTTTTGATTTTTCATATATGATTACTATATACAGTATATATTTTTTTATCTTCATATTTAATATTTCATTTTTCATTATCTTCCTTCACCACATGGTAAATACAATAAATTTCGATTTTAATATAGTAATTCGTAAATACATTAAACTATACACAAATAAATCAATAAATAAATAATTAGTTCAAGGCTTAACCCAAAAATGAAGTGTAATAATCCTTTTGTAGTAACATCCAGCTGATTGATAAGGTAGAAACAATTAAGGGACCAAATAAACCTTTATCAAATTTACAAGTTTTGTAAATCAACCATTCACTACCAAAATGCCATAATGCAATAACATAAGAGACAATACATAAATTATATACATGAACATCTGTAATATTATATGCAGCATATGCACGAATAATACTTGAAACCAATGTCCATGTACCAAAAGTACGTGCACTTAATGTTGTTACTTCTTCAGGTTTATTAGCATAAACTTTTTTAGTCAATGCAAGATTAGTGTAAGATTGAATTGAATTGAAAATTGCGACAACTGAAATGAAGAAAATCCATTTTGGCAGATAACCTGGAGCAGTTGGTAAATACTTAGTCAGTAAACTTTCAAGCATGTTTAATTCTAACCGTGAATCAGACTTACGATTATACAATTCCCCAAACAAGATAAAGATCAAGATAAAGAATAATAAATAACTTCCTCCTTCACCCACACAATAAAATGTGTTCACACACATTCGCTCAACAACAGCGTGGGTAAGAGAGTAAACGAAAGGGGAAAAGAATTGATGTTTTCTCCTTTTGTGTTTTATTTTCTCTTGCAGTTGGAGTGTCAGTATTATCCTTAATTGTATTCAATTAGATTCTATAGAAGAAAAGAAAATAAAAGATGGTATGTGTATATTACCCTAGATAATAACCCGATTCAATTGAACTTATTTTCAATGGTTACCTCATTCTCTTCATAATTAATACTAACTAATTATCCATTATATGTTCTTGTTTATTCATATTTTTAATTTCAATTTCTATTATAATAGTCAGACGAAGCTTATGATGCATCTTTAGATATTT
Source organism: Pichia sporocuriosa (assembly GCA_030574275.1). Classification (NCBI taxonomy): domain Eukaryota; kingdom Fungi; phylum Ascomycota; class Pichiomycetes; order Pichiales; family Pichiaceae; genus Pichia; species Pichia sporocuriosa. Next base: position 39,163 of record JAJMES010000280.1, read on the forward strand.
TACGTCGTCTTGATCCTAAATCTATTAAATCAAACCTTTCAAATGTTTGTAGGTTACAACCGGAACTTGCTGCTGATTTATTAGCTTCAATTGATACACCATTAAATTTTTTAAAATGTCCAAAATCAGGTAAACCATTTTTATGCTGCGATTATAATCGTGATGGTGATTTATATCGTTCACCATTTACTAATGAATATGTTGGATCAAATAATGAGGTTGATGAAAATGCACCAAAACCTAGCATTCATTTGAGAGAGTTAGAAATTTTCGCAAACGATTCATTTGATATCTATAGAGATCTTTATTATGAAGGTGGTATTTCAAGTGTTTATTTATGGGATAATGAAGATGATGATGCAAGTTCAGATGGTAAAATAGGATTTGATGGTGTCGTTTTATTAAAAAAAACAGTTGATGAAAATTCAAGTTGGGATTCAATTCATGTCTTTGAAATTGAAATTGAAGATGTAAACGAAGATAAAGCTACATATAGATTAACATCTACAATTATTTTAGATTTGTCAGATTCGAAAAATTCAAATAATACCTATTTGAGTGGGAATTTAACCAGACAGACAGAACGTAACTTTACATTTAAAGATTCTTCTTCACATGTTGCAAATATTGGCTCGATGATTGAAGATGTTGAAACTCAAATGAGGAATATGTTACAAGAAGTCTATTTTGGAAAGACTAAAGATGTCCTTGGTGATATCAGATCTTTGGATGCTTTACAACAAAGAAATGCTGATAGAGAAAGACAAGAAAATCTTATACAGAAATTCGAAAATCTTTAAATCCATTATTATTATTATATATATATACATATATACATATATACATACACATATAAACAAGTTTATATGATAATTCGCCAAATATATCAATAACAAGAACAGGCTATCATCATTTTCCACCACCGCCACTTATTATTTTGTTCACTCCCCATGATAAACAAACAACTTCATCGCGCCGCCGACTATTATTTTTCTCTGTGAGGATAATTGTTAACATATTTCAGTTTTTCCAATATTGTCGGTTTTTTCCCTTTTCTTACTTTCTTTCTTCCTTTACCCTGTTTCGGATTTGTCATAGATAAGGATAGATGATTAACATGACCTCTACCATATCCAGAGTATATGCAGATGTTAACGAGAACAAACCTCAAGAATATTGGGATTATGACAATATATCTATCATGTGGGGGGTTCAATCAAATTATGAAATTGGTGATAAAGTTGGTAGGGGAAAATATAGTGAAGTTTTCGATGGATATGCATTACCAAGTGGTAAAAGGATAGTCATCAAAGCACTAAAACCTATAAAGAGAAAGAAAATTAAAAGAGAAATCAAAATTTTACAAAATTTATCAGGTGGTCCACATATAATTCAATTGTATGATATAGTTAGAGAACCATCCAGTAAAATGTCAGCACTTATATTTGAACATGTTAATAATTTAGAATTTCGTTTGTTATATCCAACTTTTACAGATTATGATATCAGATTTTATATGTTTAAAGTTTTAGAAGCTTTAGATTTTGCTCATTCAATGGGTATAATGCATAGAGATGTTAAGCCACATAATATAATGATTGATCATCAAAATAAAAAATTAAGATTAATCGATTGGGGGTTAGCAGAATTTTACCATAAAAATACTGAATATAACGTTAGAGTTGCATCAAGATATTTTAAAGGCCCAGAATTATTAGTTGATTTTAGATATTATGATTATTCATTAGATTTATGGTCATTTGGTGCAACAATTGCATCAATAGTATTCCGTAGAGAACCATTCTTTCATGGTAAATCCAATACTGATCAATTAGTTCAAATTGCTCGTGTATTAGGTACTGATGATTTATATAATTATTTGAAAAAATATGACTTAAAATTAGGACCTGAATATGAAGATTTAGGCCATTATACAAGAAGACCTTGGACAAGATTCATAAATGCTAATAATAACCAATTGGTTTCTGATGAATTTCTTGACCTCATAGATAAAGTACTACGTTATGATCATCAAGAAAGATTAACTGCAAGCGAAGCAATGGCACATCCTTATTTTGACCCTGTCAGGAATGATGCAAAATCAAAATAATATCAAAAATGAAAAAAAAAAAAAA
>JAJMES010000281.1:0-40758 GCA_030574275.1 Pichia sporocuriosa
TGTTTGTTCTTTGTTATAAATTTACCATGTGCGGTAATCAAATTTTCAATCCATAAAAGGTTAAATTCAACATGTTGACTATCCATTGCAATACTACCAATAAATTCAAGTATCCTAGCAATATATATAGCAGGTAAATCTTTTGCTACAAGTGCAATATCATCTTTATTTATCCCTTCGTAAACTTTATGGATTAAATATCTTTCATTTAATCTAAATGCCATTGCAATTGCATTTAAATATTCGCCATCTTTCAAGCATTCAAGTGTATTATCAGGTGTAACATCAATATCTAAATCAATTGGATCAAAAATCATTGCATCATCAACTGAATATACCAAAAGACCTTCGGTTGATGCAGCTGCAAATGCATTTGCAGTCGGTGAAAATCCAACACTCATCACACGAATTTCAGGTTTTGTAGATCTTAATCCAATATCACCACGATGTGATCCTGGCAATTTTAAATCAGACTTGTGATTTTCCTCAGAATCTGATAATTCACCTGATCTATCAACTAAATCGACTGCATTACCATCAACAATATTTTTAGAATTTAAGAATTCAAGAGTACCATTTAATTGCATATTTAATGAAACTTTGAATCTTTTTAATAAAACTTCATTTGGTAAATCATACATACATATACTATTATTATTACCTGCACCAATTAATGTTAAACCATCAAAACTATATGCAATTGTTGTAAAATGTTTACCACGTTTAGAATTTGCACTTGTAAATTCATCTTCTTTAAATCTACCTTGTAAAATATCCTTTTTACCATCAATTTCTCTAACTAATCTACCATTTTCTATATCAAAAAATGAAATTTTACCATCCATTGTCGAAACTGCAACTTCTTTTGAATCATGTCTCATTACTAAAGATAAACATTCAGATGTTAAATCAAATGGTTCACTTGCTTGTGATCTACCGAAAATATCCCATATTCTAATAGTTTTATCCCATGATGCACTAGCTAATTTTGCATTAGTTTCAGATCCAAAACTTAAACAAGAAATTGGACCTTCATGGCCTGAAAGTTGATCTAATAATTGTGCTGTTTGAACTGACCAAATTTGAATATCAAAATTATCTAATGAACTTGCAACTACAATTTCACCACTTGGATCAACTGCAACTGATGAAAATTGAATTCGACTAGTTGATGTAAAAGTTCTAAAATTTCTAAATCTGATTAAATCCCATGCTCTAACTGTACCATCTAAAGATGATGAAAACATAACTTGTCCCCTTTTGGCAAATACAATTCCTGTAACAGCAGATTGATGTTCATCAAATGTTGCTAAACAAAAACCTGAAATTATATCCCAAATTTTAATTTTACCATCATCAGAAGCTGTAACAATTCTAGAACCATCAGGTGAATATGCTAATGCATTCATTGAATCAAAATGTCCCTGTTGTCTTAAAATATAAGATTCTGATTGCCATTCATAAACTAATAATTGACCTAATTGTTTTGAACCAAATGCAATCCATTCACCTGTTGAATTGATGGTAATTGTATTGATTCCATTTGATCCCATTGATAATTGTTGAATTAATGTAAATGATGGCATTTCATAAAGTCTAAACTCTCCATTATTAAAACCAACAATTAATAAATTTGATTTGGAATGGAATGTACAACACCTTAAATCTGCATCTGAATGGAAAAAATTTTTAGAAATGATTCTCCAACTTATTGTCTTTTCATTTTCATCTAAATCTTTTTCACCTGGCCTTTCAGTAAATTCCCATCTAAAAATTGCACCATCTTTTGAAATTGTATAAATTATCTCTTGGGTTGAATCAAAAAATGCCTTTACAACATAATCTCTATGACCTGCTAATGACATTTTAACATGTTTGTCTTCAGAATGTAATGAAAAAATTCTGGCCGTCATATCTTTACTTGCAGAAAGTAAAAATCTTGAATCATTTGACCAAGTAATCGCTGTAACATCATTATAATGACCTGCATACACACGATATCTTACAAATGGAGCAAATTGTCTATCTTCGGCTAAATCCGGAGTTTTCCATACTTCAACAAATCTTCCAGCTGCAATGGCAAAATGTGTTCCATCTGGTGAAAATTCAATAGATCTAACAGTATTTTTAAAGTTAAAATGATGTAAAACTGTCCTAGCTTTAAAATTGACTAAAATTGCACGTCCGTCTTCATCTACACTGATCATCAAACTCCCTTGTGGATTTAATGCAATGGCTGCAATATTTTTCCTATGTTCATAACTAAATGTAAATGATTTGTTGTGTACTAAATCGAAAACTGAAACTCTGTTACCTACTGGTGATAATAGACATGTTCCATCTGGTGAAAATACAATATTTCCCTGTCTGTAAACGGTACCTAAAAGATTACTAAACTTGAAATCACTTCTCATATTTGTCAATCTATCAACTCTCTATGATTGGTCTGTTACCCTTCCAGCTAGGTGACTTATACGTATTTGTTATAAAAGGAATGGAAATTTCAGAGAAAAGAAAAAGAAAAATTGAAAAAATTGAAAAAATTGAAAAAAAAATAAAAAAAATTTTTTTTTTCTTCGATTGCCCAAAATAGTAATTGCTTACGTCATCTAGTTTTTTTTTCCTTTTTTTTTTTCTTTTTAATTTTTCAACATGAATTTATTGAAGTTTTTTTTCCTTTTGGTTTTATGAATTATGATTGAAGATGTTGCAGTCGGTTCAAAATAGAAAGCCGGTGACAAGCAAAATATCAATATCAGTATCAAGATGAGTGGCGGTTCATTGTCTAGTCGAGTGAAAAACATGAAGTTCATGCAAGTAGCAGGTGACAAACACCGGAAACAGCAGACGGATATGATAGAACAGGAGAATACAAAGAAATTAAAGGATCTCAGTGAATGGAGCCTTCCTGTTAGTGTGAAAACACTGAAGGTTATCAAAGCAAAACAATCTAAAATACGGAAAGTTGGATACTCTACTATCAGTAATATGGGACCTACTAATATAACGGGAGATGTGACCAGTGGTGTGGTAGGAAGGAAAACTTTGTCCAATATTCCTAAATCAGAGACAACAGAGGAAAGTTCAATCAACCAGACGAATAATGAGGAAGTTGAATCTGATATCGAAAAAAGGGAAAATTTACCAGCTACAGATTCTGGAAAATCTAAAAAATCTGAAAAGAAATCGTCAAAAAATAAAAAGCAAAAAAAGAGCAAAAAGTCAAAGATAATGGACGGTTTCCATGTTAAAAGCGATGATGAGTTTGATCCAACTGAAGTTGATCTGACGTCAAAAAGTTTGCTTGACCTTTGGAAGGCAAACAAAAAATAAATACATCTATTTTATCTGTCTATTTTTATATATATATGCATTGTTTGTATTCTCTCTTTGTTTTTTTTTTTCTTTGTAGGTCAAAATATACTATTTCTTCTTCTTTTTGGGTTTCTTACCAGAATCAAGAGCAACAAATTCTCCCTTTATCAAGGCATCTCTAGTTGCACTGTTAATATGTTTGAATCTATCAGGCCCTATGTGAACACCACCAAACCATCGACAACATACAACCATTACGTTCCACGCATCCATAATTGTCATCAAATGCAACATTCTTCCACCGGCTGCAGTTTCACCATCATCATCACAATCTTGATATTGTGCCCCTGTGTTTTCATCTTTAATCCTCCATGATCTCATTGCATGGTTAGCTCGCCCACATTTCTTATCTTCCATCAAATTGGAGAAACTTTCGTATGCTTCTTCAATAGAATGCACTTCCTTTGCAAATGCTACAAAGGTAGATTTACGATCCGATATCGGCTCACTTATAATCCATCCATCTAATGGATTTTTTCTCCTTTTGTTGTCAGATACTTTGCTATTCTTCTTGATGTTGGTCATTTGAGCTTTCTCTTTATTTTCATCATACACGTAGTTGGAATAATCTTCAATTTCCCCTCTATCTTCAATCGTAGTATTTTCAAGCTTGTCTGATATATCATTCAGATCTGTATCTTCAACATTCCAATGGTCTGCATCATCAAGCACCTCTTGATCATCATCTTCCCCTGTGTATAAAACGGCATCCAATTCAGTAAATAAATCAAATATCACAACAACTCCCTTAATGTATATAGAATCTAGAACTTCCTGAAATAACTCCATAAGATACTTTTCATCAAAGCCGGTGTCTTCTGAAAGAACATCTAACACGTATGGTTTCTCCTCTGGGTAATCAGTAGGAAACGACATCTGAAAGACAATATGCTCATGTTGTGGAACTCTGAATTTATAAATACAGTTTGCAAGCTTTTCAATGCACTCGGGATAGATAGCTTCAATTGCCCCTACTTCGTCCCGTAGTTCCTCACTTTCACTCATGCTTCAAGTGAATGATAAAGTGCTGAATCCTTCACAGACGTGAATTCAATGAGTCAAAGCTAACGCTTATCCTTAAAGCCGGCATTTTTTTTCCTCTATCCTCGTCCACATCTAACATGATCGAAAAAGACTGAAAAATTGTATGAAAACATTCTTTATGATTTTCTAGTCTGCAGTAGGGTGTTTTCTATAAAAAAAACTCTGGTGCTGGGGTTCTTTTATGGATATGTCTGAATCTGAAAAACTTAAACAAGAAGGAAATTCATTCTTTGCAGGTGGAGATTATATATCAGCGCTGACAAAATATACTGAATCAATATGTTCCAACCAAGATAATCCAGTTTTGTATTCAAACAGGGCTGCAACGTACTTAAAACTGGAAAAATGGGCCAATGCAATCAAAGATTGTGATTCAGGACTTAATATACTAAAAATTGAGATGACTGGTAGCAGCAATCTTCGTATAAAGCTCTTGTGCAGAAAATCTATTGGACAAAGAAACAGCGGAGATTTACATTCAGCACTTGAAACTATAACGGATGCATTGAAGCTAGCACCGACAAATTCAGCTTTAAAATCAGAACTTGATATCATAAATTCATTATTACCTAAATCCAATGAAAAAAAGTTGGAAATTGAATCATCAGAAACGCAGCCTAAAGATAAAGTTGAAACTTCAAACAGTCTAGAAAATCAGATAGTATCAATTCAGATACAAGATGTTGAGACTATACCACTTGGCTTTTTTGTTCAATCAGTAAGCGTTGATGAAGCATCGAAATCAGTATCAAACTCGAAACCAACGATACAGCACGAAATACATAATAAAAAACACCAATCAACTAATACCCCCTCCTATGCATATCCTTCGCATCCAACAGTTCAGTTTCTTCAGTCAATTAAAGCCAAACCAACATCAATAATTTCTTCCTACTACACTTATGTATTTGATATTGATAAAGCCCATTATGAAAAGATATACTCTGTCACAGGACTGGACCCGGAATTTCTCAATTTCTTTCTTGATTCATGTATTTATGTATTGGGTGAAAATATGACAGACTATAAATCGAAGATTATAAACCTTCTAATATTATTCAAAAAACTTCCCAGATTTTCCCTTACTTCAATGTTTGCTGATTCTTCAAAGGTCAAAAAACTACAGCATTTTTTTGACACCAAACTTCATGAAGATTTCAATCTTTACTGGTCGTAGGGTTCTTTTATTTTTCTGTTAGTTTTTCTTTAGTGTGTATTACTCATGTATACAGTTTATACATAATTAATACATTATCGCAGTATATATTTATAGAAGTTATTTAAATCATCTCACATTTGTATAACAATGATAATAATAATAATAATAAGGCTATCCAAGCAAGTTTTAATCTGTTGCAATTACAAGTACACCATTAACTATTGATCTTAAGTGGAACATAGTTTCCTAATCCCTTACGTAAATTTTCCTCTTCGGCAGGTTGAAATAAAACAGTAATAAATTCAGGCATATATTGATCAAAGTCCACATCAAATACACGAAATAAAATCAATGGTATTATAACAATTGAGGATATAATGAAAATATTGAAAAAAAATAATAGCATATATGTTATTGTTATCCTTGTCCTTATTCTACGCTTTGTTGCTGAGTAAATCGGTTTTTTTAACATATTTTGGGGTTTGAGCCATAACAACAGCATAGAATGAATTGTATCAATATAAGGAATAAACAATATTGGAATTTGACATAGTAAAATGAAATGAGAAATTAAAAAATCTAGTGCAAAATATGACATTTCAATAACCTTACAAAAGTATTCTCTAAATGGTTGGGTGAAAATATGCAATCCGAGACCTGTAGATAACCATGATCCTGACCACCAAGCACTATTCGACCTCTCATCTTTAATTTCTCTATTCAAAACAAGTATAATAACCAATTTAAAAAATAACTCCTGTAAGTTATATACTGCACAGGCGCCTAGAACTGATTTAGAAATATCCCAATTTTGACACAACAGCAAAAAAACAAATGAAAACAAATAAACAAGAACACTAATCATATGTGTTAAATTGGCAATCATACCAGCAAAAGATGAAAAACAACACGTAAGAATCCGTCCAATACCAATTGAAATAATGAAAACACAAATTAATATACCACCATTTATGACTATCGGTAAAAAAGTAATCACTAATAACCTCAATAAGGTATTTGAGGGTTCAAATCCATTAGATTGATTCTGTGAATTAGCAAACAAGTATGCTGTTATAATCAAAGCTGTAGTTATAATTTTTGAACCAAGCTGAGTAACCAGAGATGAAAATAAGGAAGGCCTTTGATAGTTTGATCCAATAAATAGTGTTCCTTTCTTATTAATCCCCGTTTTTGAACCTGTAAGAGACATTCTCGTTGTACGTACATGAGAAATCCAAGAGTTATTTTTCGTTCTCACATTCCCAGTAGTCAACCATTTATAAAAATTCCTATAATCAATGAAAAATTCCGTAAAGTTGAATTGATTGGGATTGAACCAAAATGGTGAAAAGAATAGTGAAAAAACAGTAGCCCAAAAATATATGAAACTAAACTTCCACATCACTAAGGAAACATATAGCAATAGTAAGAATAAAGTCCCTGCAAAATAAAAACTTTCGTATGAAAATCTTGAATAGAGTATTGCAAATGGTGTTCTTGTTGTTGAAAAACCTCTTCCTGTTGCAATATAGCTTGCACTTCCAATGGCTAAATCATTTATCAAAGATTGAGAATAAATTCTACAAACAAAGACTTCAAACATAGGTGATAAAGATGTAAATTGTCGGAATATCCTATAAAAACATCTCCACATTCCCCTTTCAATTAATTCCTGAATACATAGTGGAATGAATGAAATTCCAAAAACAACAAAAATCGATAATATGCAATTCTGTACCCAGTTGATTATTGGAATTAAATTGGTGCACCCAACTGGTCTACGTTGATCTGTAAATGGGACATTTTTATCATATGAACATAAAACTGAGTCATTAGTCAACGCAGCAAGATGAATACAAAAAAGCAAGAACATCTTCAATGACAATAAAATAAAGACATTATTAAAATGGAAACCTGGATGGGCATAAAAAAATGATAAAAACCTATCAAGTGGTAATTGAGTACCAAGATAAAAATATTCCCTAGAAAGCAATTGTTCACTCATACCAGAACCAATTTTTGTTGTAAAATTTAAAATTGAACAAAATCCCAAATCTCTGCCTTTTCCACACTGAAAATATTCACAGTGTTTAACTCTACCACCACGCATCATGGCATTCATACCGGCATATATATCTTCGTTTAAATGTAATCTTCTCTGAGATTTAGAAACCCCACCTCTTGTGCACATAAAAATTGTATTTAGAAAGTCTGGATGACCGTAATGTAGTTTACCACCAACTTGCGCCAAAGTTCTTGCAAATAAGGTTCCAAATGTCTGCTCTTTGCCTGCAGCAATATCACCCAAAACACCGATATTTTCGGAAAAAATATATTCACGAGTACCCAAAATTGCAACAGGATGAATGTAATCAACAGAAATCGACAAATCATTCGGATTGTAAGTATATGGATCATTCGGAGTTTCGTACTCTTCAAATTCATTTAAAACACTTCGGATTTTTAAACATTCTTCAAGATAATTATCTTGATTAGCATCGACTAATTGGATATATTCACCCCTACAAAAGATTAAGGCATGATTCTGGTTATCAGCTTTTCCATCACCAAGTATTGGTTTACCAGATAATCTCACTCTGTATTTTGGTTTCCTTTGACCGTTACTTAAAATATCAGAATTCCCATCAATGAGAGCAGAATAATAAATGTAATCATTGGTTTCTTGGTCGACTTCAACATCTAGATATGCAAGCTGTAATTCAGGGTATGTCCTCAATAAAAACTCTTTTGCCTGTTCTTGCTCTGGGTTAAACTCTTTCATTCTCTGTAAAGAAGCAACAATACGAAATTTCCTTTGTACCATAACATTTGCTTTTTCTAAATTAACTAATGCATCGACGTTGTTATCCTCACATTCTGCGGAATATAGTAATTTAATTGCCTTTGAGTAATTCATAAAACCGGAAATTGTACGAAATAAAGTCTGAGATCTCAAAGATGCCCAAATTCTAGTCCTAAGAATATATTCGGGAGTTGCAGCTTTAAATCCAAAAGTATAAAAAGGTAGATCATTAATATTTTTTTCTTCCTCTTCTTCATTTGGATAGTGTTCTGATGCAAGTAACTTAGTATCTCTAACAAAATTATGCCATTCTTCTGGATATAAATGCTTCAGATATTCAAGTAATGTAATATTAGAAAAATCATCTTCTCTACGTATCACCTCTTTAAGTGATAGTGTAATTTTTTCAGAATAATGAGGAATTAAAACTGAAAATGATGGCATCTTATCTAAAGGCATATTGGCAGTTACTGATGTAGATAAAGAATGAGCAAAAAATGATAAACGACGTAAAGCCTCTGAATCATATTTCAAAAAACTATTTTTATTAGAGATGTAAGTCCCATCCTCATAATGAATAAAAAAACTGGGTTCAGTGACAATCTTTTTACCATCTTGATTCGTAGAACATTGATAAATTAAATTATCTAGATGATCAATTGAAATTAAGTGATCTCTGTACATTGAAATAATAATAGAATTCCAAATTTTAAAAAGCATGTCCTTACGCTCAGATTCCGTACGCTTTGATACAGCAACTTGATTCAAAATTTTAGATATTATTCTATTAGGCAATCTAAAAAACATATTTTTCCAAGGAGTCCAAATTGAAACACCGGAATAAAATGAACTCACAACTGAAAATGAAGTATTCCAAATTATGTACCATAAATATGTATCTAAAAAAAATAGAAATAAATCTGTCAAAAATAAAAGAAGTAAAAGTATTTTAGCTTCCTGTTGACATAATATTGCACCAAACCATGCTTCCCCTAAACATCTATTTGTTTTAATAATGCTCAATTCACGTACTGGTTCTTTTATACTCAAAGTCAAAAAAAAGTAAGACTCAATAAACTTTGAAATGAAAACGCCAGCCCATAGACATAATGATGTTAAAGCTTTCTTGCCTTTCAAAGGATAAATGTAGTTAGTAAAATAAAATGAAGGCAAAAATCTTCTTCCTTCCTTTGAATAATTATTTCCTGTCAAAGATGATAAAGGTATAACTGAAAAATAGAAAACAATGAATAAAGAAAATATAAACTGAAATATTGCAATAAAATGTGTAAGAAGTGAAGAATCATTAATACCAACAATTGAAAAAACATAGTATGTTGGTAGTGTATTAAAAATAAAACAAAAAAGGACAAATGCAAATCTAGGTAACAAAGGATTTGCGCCTGGGAATCGCCTTGGAACAAACAGAAACTCCAATATTATTGAACATAAATTTATGAAACTCACAATAGAACCTGCAACTGATAATAATGTTAAAGTTGCCAATAATGTTGGCTGAGTATTTGCAGTTATGAGATACCTTTCTGTGTAAAGGGTTGGGCAATTATAACATGTATAATACCAGAAAATACCCAAATGAATATTCCAGATACGATTAAAATTTATTAAAATATGAAACCATGATCTAGATTCATAATAAGTTTTTGAAATAGATTTCTGCCAATTAATTTGATCAAGATAAAGATACCTCTCAAAAGATTGAAAATCCATCAACTTCTTTTTATCATATAGTTCAATTTTTTCTAAACTTTTCCTATACCAAAAGCATTGATTTATATCATCATACCCAATTCTTTGAGAATGATCTTTTTCATTCATAACCCAATGAGTATCAACCTTTGAATATAGTTGATTCCTATAATATTCATAAAGTGGAGTAATAGTATGGTCAAGGAAACTTTCAGTTAATGGTTGGATCTCATCTGTAAAATTTAATGCATAAAAACAATCAATGCATGTCTTAAAAATAAAGCATAAACACTCGGGCATAAATCTGACATTATTTGCTTCACCCCAAATCAAAAGATATATTGCAATTTGAACAATACAATCTTCTGGTAAAAAAGAATTAATATTATTCGTCCAATTTAATTCAGATTCTTTCAAAGAATAATTTTGAGCATTAAAAAAATTTTTTCTGTATTTAACATCTTGTTTAAAAAAATAAGGATTATCAGAAATAATTTTATCTTCAATATCCATTTGAGAACCAAAGTACCATTTTTTATAATTTGAATTATAACCACCAATATAATCAGCGTGAACACTTCTTAAAGCCTTTACTGTTCCCATCCTTGAAGCTCTTGAATCCAATATTCTCATTAAATAGTCATACATGTTTTTAGTATTATCATATTGAAAACCAAATATTTTAGAAATATAAATGAAAATTGATTGGATTTTATCTCTAGAGATTGGAGCTGAATCAGCTGACCAAGCAGGGTATGGATCATAAGAATTTTCGTAAACATCACTAATACCCCTCTCAGCAAAATCTTCATATTCTTTGTCTTTATTATCACCAAAATATTGTGTACCAAATACATCATCCAATTTCCCAAAATGATTCCATATACCAGTGTTTATAAATGGAGTTTTGAATGCACTGAAAGGCTGAGCAGTTTTTTCACTCAATGTTGAAACTAGCTCAGCTTTATCTTCTTCTAAACCCAAAAATGATCCTATAGCAATAGGTTAAATATAAGGACAAAAAAATGAAAAAAAAAAGAATTAGTCGTTTAAACAGGTTTTTTTAAAAACAAAGAAAAAACATCAAATGTTAAGGTTTTCCCATACCTGACGGAGAAACCGTCTTTCTTCTAAATCGATTACTCGATCTCATTAAATGATATGTATTATAAACACAAATATATTCCAGTGATGCTAGTGATAAATTGAATAGTAATAACAAGGGGGGCAAAAGGAAATATTAACATGAATGTACAAAAGGAAAAAACAAACAAACAGGGAAATCCCAATGAGCCTCATTTTCCCCTTCAATTTTCATGTTACAAAACAAGCAAGCCGCGACATGCTAATTGTTGTGGTAGTAATGTACTATAAAATGTGTTATAATGCTGATGTTTATATAAACTTTTACAATATTAGGAAATTGAAACATGTATAAAATTTTATGCAGAATCTAATTATTGATTCAAAATCTCAGAAATAGGTTTAAAATCGGGTTTATTTAAAGTAAGCAAAATTATTTCTCACAAAAAATGTATTTGTTCCATTAAATATTAAAAAGTTTTCAACTTCAATTTATTTTCAAAAATTTTAAAAATTTATTTTACTCATAATTAAAATATAGCCATCACCTAGGTCAAAGGGAATTACTTTCTTAAATTAAGTTGTTGATTTTAAGAGTTACTGAATGCTGCTATTTGAGGTTTGTCCATTTTTTTTCAACTGTTTACTTTTTCGTTTTTTATTTATTTTAATTATTTTTACTGGACTAACTACAACAAAAAAAAGTTAAGCTATTATATTAATATAAATTACAAAACAATTCACATCAATAATATAAATTAAACCTGATATATTAAGAGCAAATCTTAAGCAAATTTGTCAATAAATAGCAATAGTTGCCAAATTCTGTCATTATTAAATACGGCTTATTAAATATCTAAACGCGCATGAGGCGCCACGATTGAATGACATGAATCTGTTTAGATGTCTGATATATTTGGACATCCGTATTTGTATTGTTATAACATTTTGATCCTATCTTAATCCATTAAAACAGTAATATTTTCACACACCCACAGATAGAAATAAATTTGATAGTTTTATTTTATTGAAAATGACTTCTCCATATGCAATTGACGCAATTCTTATATTAGATAACCAACAAAATAGAATATTTACTAAATATTATAAAGCACCACATGAAACTAGTGAATCCGATTTGGCTACAAATATCAAGAAACAAAAACAGTTTGAAAAGGATTTGTTCAAGAAAACATTCAAACAAAATTCTGATATAATACTATTTGAGAATTATACAGTCGTATATAAAGAATATTCAGACAGTATTATCTATGTTATAGGTGGTTTGAATGAAAATGAAGTTCTGCTTTATAATCTTTTACAAGGGTTGACGGGCGCTTTTGAAATCATTTTGAATTCTCAAGTAGATAAAAGATCAATGTTGGAATCTTATGATATGTTGGTTATTGCAATCGATGAAACTGTTGACGATGGTATTATTTTGGAAACTGATGGTAGTGCAATCGCTGGTAGAGTTACTAACCCACCAACTGATGATGCTGTTAATATTAAAATTGATTTGTCCGAAAAGGGTTTATTGAGCGCCTTCAATTTTGCAAAGAAAAATATTTCAGAACGTTTACAACAAGGTTTTTAGAATATAAAATAAAAATTTAAATTACTTTACTTCAATTTTATTTATATCTTATTATGTATTTTTTTTTTCTATAAACACTGCTACATAAATTTTCCGGAATTACTACTGGAATACATATTAATATGTCTTCAGTTTAACCGCTCTTTATTTTTTCTTCCCCTTTCCTTTACTATTAGTTTTAGATTTAGAATTGTTACTACCTTTGCTATTTCCTTTACCCTTTGAATCACTATTGCCACCAGTGGAAACCTTAAATTTAGAAGCAGTAAGTGTCATCATAAATTCTTGTGGGTTGATTAATTCAACTAGGTTGTTATCATCATACCAGTCACTTCCATCCTTTTGTAATTCTTTAGTGTGTCTCTTGAAATTCTCAATAACATCATTAACAGTTTTACCCTTTTTCAAATTACCAGGTTGTAACTTTACTTTATAGGCAAACTTGCTTAAAGCACCCCATGGGGCAAAAATAGGAATACAATCAATAACCTTATCAGTTTTATTAGGTGATGGAAGAAGACCGGAAATATTTAAATGATAATCATGTGAATCATTAATGATTCTGGCATGTTCTACGTCTTCATCAACCTCCAAATTATCTTCTGTTTTATTCTCTAAATCATCAATTAATTTGGTGATTTGGTTAATTTGTTGTTGCCTTTTTCTCTCCTTCTTTACCGAGGCACTGATTCTATCGTTTATTTCTTTGGTAGAATTGTTGTCCTTCAAATTTTCACGCTCTTTTTCAACTTGTTTTAGAGTACCCAAAACAGACATTCTTAACCTCCTTTCTTCATCATCTTGTTCACCATACTTTTCTTTAATTTTCTTTAATTTCTTTTTCTTACCTCTAATTTTGGTTTGGACTTGCTGTGTGACATTAGGGGCACCAATTGGCTCATCTTCCTCTTGTTCATCATCATCTTCATCATCATCACCATCATCCTTATTACCATCATTGTTACCATTTGCATCCTGCTCGGATATTTTGTTTTCATTAGAATTTTCTTCAACACTTTGCAATTTTTTTAACATTGCTTTCAATTCTTGGATTTTGTTGACATAAGCTTCATTTTTATCCAAACAAAGCAATTCCAATTCTGAATCTCTTGTTATTTTGTTTTCTCTATATTTTTTAAATGTATCTGCATCAGTAACAAAGAGTAAACCCGCTCCCATAACCATCTGACAAGGTGGCAAATATGTTCTTTCCTTAGAGACATTCAACAAACCACTGGGTAAAATGGTTCCATCAAAATCTTTTTTTGAAATATCTTTACCAGGAACAAACCAAGGGCTTGTTACGATTTTGTTTTCCCAAGCTTTTGTAGTAGACAAAGAGAAAATTCCAGCTTGTAAAAATGTAGTTGGGGGAACATCTTTATTCTTATAAGGATTTTTAACAAAAACCTTCAATGAATTTTCAAGGTCATTAGAGACTAGTAAATCTGTTTTATTATCAAAATATCTATAATAGATCGAATCAATTTGATCATCATCACGCCCAGCAATACAAAGATATCCTTCATTAGAGATGAACCAAAAAAATTTTTCAAACCAATATTTAGGACGTAATTGCTTAAATTGTATATTTTGTTTATTCTCTTTTTCAATTTTTTTCAAATCTTGATTGATCTTCTGTTCACTGCTTTTAATTGCAAGCGCTGCACTTTTGGCAGTTTTTAATTGTTTTTCTTGTGCATTCTTTTTAGCATCAAAATATCTAGAAGAATTGGCAAATGCTGATTGAGTTATATCAATAATAACATCAACCGTTTTAACATCTTTCTTGGATTGATTGCCCGTTCCCTTCTTATCGTTAGAAATTGACACAGAATCAGAATCAGAATCAGAATCGGAATCTGAGTCAGATTCATCAGAACCCCAATCAGAATCATCTGTCTCATCATCTTTCATGCCTTCGTCGTATATATTAGTATCGTCGATATCAACTAGTGTGACAGTAATTTCATTTTTTAGCAAGTTCAAAGACTTGATCATTTTTGCAATTTCATTACCTCTAGATTTTTCAACATCAATTAATTTTTCAATATTTTTCCAGTCCATTTTTTGATTAATTAAAGTTTGAACAGCTTCTTTACATTGTTCAATTTTCTCATTGTAAACATTGATTAAATAACCTTTCTTGAAGTTTAATTGTTGAACATCATCTAAAGCTTGCAATTTTTTTGAATGTTCATCTTTAACATATTGAAGTCTTTTTTCAATAGTAGATTGTTGCATTTGACGACTTAGTGAAACCTTAGACATCTCTAATGTAGTAAAAAATTTATCAACAGTTTTGTTGTATCCTTTGATAGATTCTACTTTAACATTTTCATTGATTTTATGAATAGGTTCAAATGGATGAAATTCATGATAAACATATTCTAAATTATCAGGCGATGGTCCTTCAGCCTCTTTAAACAATTGATTTTTATGACTTAAAATATAACCATTTACATCACCAACTGGAGTATTCAATAATTCATCAAATTTTTTTTGGGTTTGATTCATTGATTTGACTGTTGTATTTAATAATTCAGAGTCTGTTAACATTTGTAAACAACTTGTAGATGGTTTAACTCCATTTTCTAACAAGCCAATATGAATTAAATCCGAAGATAGGTAAGATGCATGTTGGAAACATAATTTTTCAATTGATAATACCTTCTTCTTTTCTCTTTCACTTTGTTTTGTATCATCGATCCATTGTAAAACCATTTTATCGTCAAAAATTTTGGAATCTAATGTAGGTTTACTTTCTTCAAATAGAGATTTATCAAACATATTGTATGTAGCCCCTACATCATACTGACCTTCTTGAACTTTACCATTAGTATCCACAAATCTAAATAATGTCAATATTTTCAAATCAGCATCTAAAAGAAGAATATTACCAGCACTAAAAAACTCCAAGACAAGATAGTAGAACCCATCACTGAACTCTAAAACTACAATTCTATCATCACCTACTTGTTTAACGTTTGTCAATCTTTTAGTTTTCAAATGTTTCCTCAATTTAGTGGTGAAATTTGAAGGTTCTGGTTGTGTTGGTCTTTGAAAATCGGTCATATAAACCTTAAAACCTGATTCTAAAACAACATTAAATTTAGAATCAGGAATACTAAACTTCAAAAGAAATGATCTATTATTTGCCACTAAGTTATAAATATTTTGAAGTCTAAAACCTTTGATTGATTTTTCCAATTCACTAATTAGAATTTTCAAATCTAACGAAGATACTCTTTGCTTCATAGCTTTCTTTGGTTAATGTAAAACTCAATTAATGTTCCTCTTATAAGACAGTAGACAACTATTAAAAAAAACTGCCAATAATAGACTCCTCAAATCAATACCTTGTTCTGAAATGGAAAAAAAATCCTTGAAATCCGAATAAATTAATTGGATCTCCCACTTCCCCCGACCGCGAGATGGATTACTAAGTGTGATATTACAATTCTTGAATGCTGGCAAAAAAAAACTCAGAGAGTTAGTGCGCGCTACCCAAAAGAATTACACTTTAACCATTACAATCAAATTTTTTTGGGCCGCAAAAGTTGTTTGACGGGGCAAATTGCCATGGGATCGCACTAACATTTATCCGCCCACCCAGACACCTTCACCCTACTACCGCGCGGGAAGTGTCTGCGCCGGTACGTTCTGCCTACAAATAGACCAATGTTGTAAGAAGCTAAATATGAACCTTTTATAACACAAATATTTTACTATAATATTCAAAGTATAATAAAAGATTCACTTCATGTCTGAAATAAAATTATCTACTATTGAAAATTAAAATCCTATGGGCTTTATAGTTTTAACTTGAATTTTTGAGTAAGTGTCGCATGTTTTCCCAAATGGGAAACTATGCCGATGTTCTATAATTGTTTACAAATCAAAAATTACAAAAAATTGCAAAAAATTCAATTTTTTGGTTTTCTGGAAAAAGTTTTTTGAAATCGACAAAAAAAAAATTTGTTAGTGTCACGTGATCGGCGGGACAGCTGTTTTTTAAATTTTTGCTTCGTTGCAGGCTCGTGGGAACCGTGGGGCCCGTGGAAATCTCACTAGCAAATTGGTGGGGGGGGGGGGCGCGCAGATGAATAAAACTTTTTGCCGGATTTTGGTGGGAACTTTTTGCTTCAGTTTTGAGTAATGTAAGTCTATATGGCGCACTAACGAGGCGAAAGCAATTTTTACCCGGCAAAATCTTAATTTAAATCAGGGAAAGTGTGTTTGTTTGATCCAGAGCGCACCAATTTATCAGATTTTTTAGTTGAGAATGTGTGCAAGATTTGAAAGGATCGAATTGATCTGGTCAATTGAAAGGGAGTGATCAGAGTAAACAAACACAAGAAATAATTTCCAGTGTTTTGTTTTCATTATAAACAAGATAACATTTTTGAAATGGGTTCAGTAGAGTCAAAAATAAAGACAACCAAATTTTTGAAACAGATTGATACTATAGTATCCCATCTTCAAAACAAAGAGACAAAAGTTGTGTTTTTTGTTGGTGCTGGTATATCTACGAATTGTGGAATCCCTGATTTCAGATCTCCAGAAACAGGCTTATATGCTAATTTGCAACGTCTAAACCTTCCTTATCCAGAAGCTGTATTTGATATTGAGTATTTTAGAAAAAGCCCAAAGGCATTTTATACACTTGCTGAAGAGTTGTTCCCAGGAAAGTTTGTTCCTAGTAAATTTCATTATTTTATTACACTATGTCAAGAAAAGGGTATTTTGAAGCGTTGCTATACACAGAATATTGACACTTTAGAAAGAATAGCAGGTGTGGAAGATGATAAAATTTTGGAAGCACATGGATCATTCAGTGCTAACCATTGTATCGATTGTAATGGTGAAATGTCAAAGGAAGAATTAAGGTCACAAATGGATGACGGTAAAATTCCAAAGTGTTCTGAATGTGATGGATATGTAAAGCCAGATATTGTATTTTTTGGTGAAGCACTACCTGCTAAAATGTGGGAGTTTTGGGAAGAAGATGTAGATGATGTTGATATTGCAATTGTTGCTGGTACATCACTTGCTGTTTATCCATTTGCAAGCTTACCTTCTGAAGTTGGTAAAAAAGCTAAACGTGTGCTTATTAATAGAGAAATCTGCGGTACATTTGAAACTCATCCAAGAAAATCTGATCTCGTTTTGCTGGATGATTGTGATATTATTGCAGATTTATTATGCGAGAAACTAGGATGGACAAAAGAACTTGAGAATCTTATGGAAACTGGTAGAAATATAATAAGTGGTGGTAAAGTAAGTGACGAAAACAAAGAATCAGCGGCCGAGCTTGCGGCCGAACTTGCAGAAGAAATTATGGATGAAATTGTTTCCCCTGTTACTCCTTCTAAAAAAGAACAAGAAGAAGAAGAAGAAGAGGAAGAACTTGTTGAAGCTCTCCATAAGATTAAAATTACGTAATCTATATTATTAATAAGGCTCATCATTTAATTAATAAAATATTTGTTTTATTATGTTTTATTCAGTTTTATCAAGCGTTTCTTTTTGTTTTTTTTAGATGTTAATAGTCAAATGAAAACAAATAATATACCTGGATATTATTCTTTGCATGAGTCCACATCAGATATGATGTTGGGAGAAGTTTCCCACTGGAAACCACGGTGGGCTCAAAAAGAAAATGATTTAGAGAGAAAGTTTACTACCAGAAATGGTAATGATACAGGTAATACAAGAAGCAATACGAGGAACAATACCAGAGCAAATACACATGCATCATTGTATAATGGTATTTTAACGGCCCAATATGTAAATTCCACTGTATACTGTGCAATATACGAATCCAAGACTTTTTCGCCTATTGTGGGAATTTGTATGGTGGATCCACATACGAGCATTTTAAAAGTGACTGAAATATCAGATTCGCCAACGTTTGTTAGGACAATACATAAATTGAGTGTTCATAGCAATGTGTCATCGTTGGAATTGGCATTACCTGTTAGTTATCAGAGGAAAAATTCCAATTTTATCAAAATTTTAGAAGCAAATCTACCAAGGCACGTTTCATTGAGTTATATCCCTGATGCATTGTTTAGAACTAACAATATATCATTAGAATTTCTTTGTAAAAGTGTTAAGGGATGTGAACGGGATGCTTTTAGAATTGAATTAAGTCATAAAAAATTTGGATTTGCTGCAGCCTGTGCATGTATTGCTTATCTTTCTTCATTACCGGATCACACATTCATTCATGAAAATTTCAATGTAAAGTATGATTCTGCAGAAGATTCAATGTTTATCAGTACATCTGCCATTGAAAATCTTGAACTAGTTACGAGTAATTCATTGAATAAAAAATATAAAAAATTATCTGTATTTGATTTTTTGAATTCAACAGTAACCAAAATGGGTGAGAGGTTATTGAGGAATAATATTATACAACCATTAACAGGTAGAACCTCTCTTGTTTTACGACATGAAGCTGTTAAAGAATTGATTGCCAACGAAGATATCACGAATGATGTTAGATATGAAATGAAAAACTTGGTAGATTTGGATAACCTTTTTTCGTATCTTTGCAAAAAATTTAAAACAAATCTTGATCAAGTTGACCAACAAAAGATAAATTTCATTTTATTATTAAAATCAACATTAGAAATTACCAAAAATGTGAGGGAATTATTAAATAAATTGGAATGCAAACTTGTAAAGGAAATCATTAAAGTATTTGAAAATGAAGATTTAGACAGCGTTTTAAATTTAATATCTGAATATATTAATGAAGACTGCATTTGGGTAAGTAAACCAGTTGAGTTAAGAAATCAAAAATGCTATGCAGTTAAAATTGGACATAATGGTATATTAGATGCAAGTCGGCAATTATACAAGTCATTAGTAGATGAAATTTTAAAAATTATTGAAGACTTGAGAGAAAAGCATAACATACCATTGGAAAATAAATACGAAAAAACTCGTGGATTTTATATATTTATTAAAGAATTTGATATTGATTCAATGGATATTATTGCTGATTCACCGTTCATCAACTGTACTCAAAAAGCTAATAATATTGAATGCACGACAATGGATATTGTTAAAATCAATTTAAGAATTGATTCAGTTTTAAACGAGATATTTTTGATGACAGAAGACACAATAGAAAAATTGATTGGCTCTTGTAGAAAATTTGTGTCTTCATTTTTTTTAATATCAGAAGCGTTCTCTTTACTTGATATTATTTGTGCTTTTGCTAAAGTATCAACTAGAAGTCAATATTCGGTATATTCATGTCCTGAATTTGAAGATAAAAATACGATTTTTAAAAATTCTAGAAATCCTCTATTAGAACATAAATACACAATGGATAAAAAGAGCAATGATTTAGTAGTCTCAAATGATTTTACAATTGTGTTTGATACATCAAGGATACAAATAATTTCCGGCCCAAATATGAGCGGTAAATCAATATATATTAAACAACTTGCAATTAATGTTATTATGGCACAAATTGGAATGTTTGTACCGGCTGAATTTGCTTCACTTAGAATATTCAAGTCATTATTTACAAGGATATCAAACGATGTTACTGAACCCAATATGTCAACATTTAGCATGGAACTGGTGGAGATGTCGTTTATTTTGCAAAATGCAGACCCTGATTCTTTAATTATTATTGATGAACTTGGACGTGGAACTGGATATAAAGATGGTATCTCAATATGTATAAGTATGCTTGAAAAAATTCGAAAAATGAAATCTGTATGTTTATTTGTAACACATTTTGTGTGTATCCCAAAAATATTTCAAAATAAGCCTGGCGTTTTTGAATTACATCTGGGAGTATCAAATGATGGGGTAATAAATAATATTTTTAAAATACAACCTGGAATCAATTGGGTATCTGGGTTTGGTATAAAAATGATTGAAGATAAGAAATTGTTCCCAGAGGATGTTATAAAATATGCTAAGTTGTTATCTAACAAGTTAAAGGTATCCAAAAATTCAACCGTTACTAATTCCAAATCGTGCACCAGAGCGAGTGAGCAGAATAAACTAATTTTGAATTCTTATGAAATGCTACAGCATATTGCACACAATGTTCCAGATTCCGAATTATTTCATGCACTTGCGGCTTTAGAAAATGAGTTCATTAACAAGTATAAAACTACGGATGAAAATTTGCAAGAGATTCCAGAAGTAGCAGATGTTTTATTGGAAGAACTGGTTGTTAAATCTAGTAAGACTACTCATAACCCTTCTGTGACAAATTCAAACAGTCTATTAGATTTCGGCTATTTACTTTGAGTAAATAATTAATACTATTTACTTATGATATGTAAATATTTTTATTTTGCTAATCTTTTGCTTTGTAAGATGTTATATCGTATTATTTTATTTTATTTTATTTTTTTTCATTAGAAAGGTTTTTTTGTGCGCATCGATTTTGTTACGAGTAATTTCGTTGTGTAGTGTGGAAGAGCTTTTCATGTTCCCTTTTTCTCCTTTTATCTATTCTCCTTTTCCCTTCACGTTGGAATGTTTTTGATGCTTTTTTTCACAGTGGTTTAAATTATTATTTTTTCAAACGTAGGTATACAAAGCTAGATCCAGTATGCAAACACAGAATCGAAGAAGAATGAACAGTGCGTCGTCGACTGATTCATCGTATCTTAACCAATATAACTTCAATAATTTACCAACATTTGCTTCTAGCAAAAGGAATATAAATTCTGCAGGTAAGAAAAATGGGAATCCAAACAATTCTTTTCAAGCGGATAATTCTTATTTTAATTTTTCTACGACTCAGACATCATCAAATAAGGCTGACCTTCCTTTTGTTCCTTCAAGAACTTATTCAATCAACAAATCGTTCTTTGCAGATTCCAGACTACCATCTGCCACAAATTCAAATATGGAACTTAATGGAGACTCAAAAAATCAATTTATGAATAAATTTTCTAGGAAGTCACTTTTTGGATCGAGAGTCTGGTCTGCTAATATAGATAAAGCTCAATTAAATCCTGGTTTCAATCAAAATGGGAGTAAATTGAAAGCAGATGAGCCACAGGGTGAGTTTATTACCTTAATTTTCAATTTTGGATCATTATTGTATCTTTTATTCAGTAAAAGTGGGATTTGGCTACTTTTCATGTTGAATTTTATTTCTTCCATAATGTTAGACAAAATACGACGTATTCCAAATCCTCAATGGAAGAAGATAAATGATATTAATTCCGACGATAATCCTGAGGATTTATTGGTTGCTGAAAGTACCCCAAGATTAAAGAAAACAATTTTTCAAAATATTCCTTTCTCAAAAAATGATGATCATGATATTTATGATTATGAACAAAAGCAGAAGCAAAAAACACCTTTGTTTTATAAAAAAATAAAAGGTGTTAATGTCGATTTAAATGAAAGACTTCAAGAAGAGAACAAGAAGCTAGAAATGGAAAGTAGAGTCCATGAAAAACTTATTTCTAAACGAGAACAAGAACAAGAACAAGAAGTAGTCTTGGCGAAGCGAAAATCAAATCAATACGGTACACATTTTTACGAGCCAAAATCTAATTCCAAAAACACAGTAAATTTAGAAACTTGTTATTTGAAGTCTGCAATGAAACCATCTAATATATATGTGCAAAAACAGCCGAAGGACATTTATTCTATATCATCTGATATTAAAGATAATATGCTGTCATTTTATAGTAGAAGTACAGAGGAACGTGAATTAAATAAACAAAAAATTAACACTAGACCAAGCTTTACAAGGTCTACAGCTAGATTTCAAGATTTAGAATGGCTCGTTGATGATAAAGAAGACTATTTAAATAATCTCGAATCAACACGGTTATTTAAAGAATATCAAAACATTATTAGTGAAAGAAAGAAAATGCAACAGTTGTTGCATCTTTCTCAACTTAAGGAGAAAGGTCTTGGAGTTCGTCCATTAACTGAAGATCAATTAGAAGAAGTTGAAAAAGTATGGATGAATCAACCTGGAGGTGTACTTATCTCTAAATATGGTGTTAACATCACCTCAAGGGATATTTTTACACTATCCGATAGACACTGGCTTAATGATAACGTTATTGATTTTTATTTGCAAATGATTAAGGACCATGTAAATGGAAAGGGAATTTCTAAAATACATGTATTTACTACCTTTTTCTATACCACGTTAAAATCGAAAGGATATGCAGGTGTTAGAAAATGGGCTAAGAGAGCCAAGGTTGATGTTTCAGAACTTGATTATATTTTTGTCCCGGTTAATTTAAATCAAACACATTGGGCATTGGCTGTTGTTGATAACATTAATGAACGTTTTGTATACATCGATTCCCTTTATGGTGAGGGAAACAGCATTTTACATCTATTAATGGATTATATGATCCAAGAAACAAAGAAAAATCACGGTGATAGTATGAATGGCCGCAACTATAGCATGTATGATATAGATGGTGATTCTGACGGGCCTAACCAACAGAATGGATTTGATTGTGGTGTGTTCACATGTACTGCCGTTGATTATCTTGCTCGTAACAGAGAACTCGATTATTCACAGGGAGACATGCCTGATTTACGTCGTAGAATGGCTTGGGAGATCCTACATGGTTCTCTGATTGACCATTGATAATCTGCTGGTTGTTGTATAAATAACTATATATTCAGTGTACTGTATTATAAATAAATTATGAAAAGAGAACGGCAATTGCGCGGTGGTTGTTTGGACGATTGAAATTGAAAACTTGCAATTTTTATTGATGATATGTAGTTTTTTAATTTATATAGTACAACAGGCTGCTCTGTATGTTCAGCAAACAGAATTGAATTTTGGAAAGAAATAATAAACAAGAAAATTAGAAAATAAAAATGACGATTCCCGATTTGGCTGAGACATATTTGGCAATTCCAGCACTTACCCCAATTCAAGAAAAAGTGATTTTTGGTGTTGATATACCACAGTATGCACAACAGACCAATACTGGAATTACAGATGATTCCACAATTTCAATTTTATCGAAACTAAAAGAAGGAGACAAGGAATTTACGAAAACATGGTTAAAATCAAAGACCATTCAAAGTCAGTCTGATTATGCCATTTTAGTTTTAGTTTTAGTCAGTCAATTGTCAAAACCTCAAGATTCCGAGGGAGCTGATGAAACCAATAAACTGATTCTTGACAAGCTATGTTCTATCGAATTAAAATCATTACCAACAATTTCAAACATTGTGGCGTGGAATGGATTGGATGATATATCAAAGCATTTTTCAGAAACAAGTTTTAAATCCTGCACTACCTTGGATTCTTTTACTGATAAATTTAAACATCTTACAGAAGATTCAAGTTCAAGTATGAGTAAAATTTTGTATTTCTATTTTGGATTTAATCATTTCAAATATAGTCCAAATGAATTAGAAAAAATTTCTCTAAAATTGAAAACATTCCTTGATTCATCACAAAAACAATGTAAATTTCCAACTGCGACCCAATCAAATTCTAAAGAAGTTGATCAATTAATGATACTGGCAATATATTTAACCTCCAATTCTGATTTATTTAAAGATTTAGATCTTTATCAAACTATCAATAGATATATATACGTTACATATCAAAATGTGAGAGTTATGAAAATGTGGTGTGTTAATTCAATAAACTTAGGTTTTCCAAATGAAATTCGATCAACTTTCAAGACTTATTTGAATTATGTTTCTGATTATAAGATTAAAAATAACGGTGAGTATTACGATCTTCTAGATGTTATTCATACTTATGTCTCTGTTCTTGAGAAACTGTCTTTAAGTATTCCAACTGTCGCAGATTACAACGAATTACAGTGTTGGTTCAAGGAAGTTGAAGAACTAATGGAAACATTTATGCACATTGTTGGTGATAGTCACATATTTCATTTAGAACCACTAAAGGAGATGCTAGCTTCTACATATTTTTCATTTTCCATGATTTTGGAAAATTTTCTAAAAATGGAAGTGATACCGATCAATAAAACTGATGAGATTATTAAATATTTAGGTAAATCTATTGACTCATTGAATAATACTGATAAATCACTCAAATTGGGTTCTTTAAAGGTTTCAATGATGTACTATAAATATTCCTTTTATTTACATAAGTCAAACAATAATGTATTGGCAATTGCTAACGCTAAACATGCAATTAAACACTCACCAGATAATGTGAAATACATCAATTATTATGTAAAGTTATTATCAGGAGAGGAAGGAAATCTTGATAATATACTCTTGATTTTACAACAAGTTATTGAGAAACTTCATGAATCAAGCATTGACGAAGAATCATATAAATGGTCTTTTGAAAACAAGAGGGATGCATTAGAGTCATACCTTCTTTTCCTCACATTATTAGGAAGTTCAGCAATCGATGCATTGGCACCGTTTTTCGGATTTGTTAATAAGATTTTTGAGAATCAACACGATTTAAGTAATGCTCTAACATCTACATCTGAAAAAACTAGGGGAAACATTACGAACAATGTCAGAAGCAATAAAATTAGGGAATCGAATATAAATGATGAGGCATGTGCACCATGTGCACCAAATTCTAAAACAGTAAAAGAAAGAAAGATAAGACACGTATTGAATCCTTTAAAGCACATATCTGCAACTAGTAATTCTGCACCAGTTTCAGAATCTTCTTCTAAAAAGATAGGTCATTCGATCCGTAAATCATTAGAGGTGAAAAGATTAGGTCATAAAGTTCAAAATCCTAATATGATGAAAACCAATAATATTGTTAAGAATTCAACCAAAACTGAATCATTAACTGTTAAAGAAATTATTTTACTGCGTAATATGTGGTTGACAATATCAAAAATTTTCCAAGGTTTAGATGATAATCAGACTGCATTAGAATGCGTTGAAGAAGCTAACAAATATTCAGCTGCAGATATGATGAAAAATGCATCGCAAAATCAACTTGAGAATCAATTAGTTTTGAATGATAAAGTTGAACACAAATGTGCAATAAACGCACGTAAGGGTAGTATTTTAACTGGTATGGAAATCGAAAAATTAGAAGATTTTGATCCATTATCTGCTAAATCTTATCTTGAAATAGCAATAGGTATCAGTGACATTCATAGATATCCTACGATAGAAGGTGTAAATTTAGTTGAAGCAATTGTTAGTTTTACACAGTTATCTTTGAAGGCTGTTAAAGATTCAAAAATTGTTGGAGATGACAAACAGGAATGGTATACATGTATTTCACGTTGTCGTAAGCACTTAGAGGCAATAGTAGAGACAGTCTCTTGGAACAATGATGCACTTTGCTGGCTTCTACTCAGTGACGTATACTCCATCCTTGGTGAAACCACAGAGAAGAAAGAAATGGAAATTGGTGATTTTGAAAGTGAATGTATAATTAAAGCGGTGCACGGATGGCACGGATTGAGAGTTTTGAACGAATAATGAATTTTTGTACTTGGAAGGATTTGCTCTTTCCAATTGAAATAGAAAAGTTGATTTCTTTATAGGATTATTTTTTTTATCTTCTTTTCTTGACTTTAAATATCAGATTTCAGATTATATCTAGGCTTTTATAGACTTATATATACATACAACGAGGTTGAAAATGTCAGAAAACCTTATTACTAAGTTACTGGCAGAAGCTCAGTTGCATGCACAAAAAGAGCCTCGATCGACGTCTATACAAGATGGGCAAGAACAGACTAAGTCGAACGGTATTGTTATGAATTCACAAGAAGTAATGCTTATGCAAATGCTAAAATCGTCAAAAAAGGAAAATTATGATAAAGTACAAGAAAAAAATGATACTAAACTTTCCGATGAAGGTAAATTTAATTCACTTACGAGGATTAGATATGACGTTGCATTTTTAAAGAATCTTGAATTTTCACCTCTTGTTCCACCATTATCATTTTGGGAGTCAGAACTTCCACCAGTTGAATTTTTCAGATTATCATCACATACTAGAAATTCAAATATACCACATAATGAAGGTCGTCGTGAGCGTAGGAAATCGAGTAATGCATCAAGACGTGGAAGTAATGTAAAGGATAAAAAGAAAGACTTAATTCTTGAAGATCCGAAAAAGACAGCTTTACCTGAAGTGAAAACATCGAGAGAAGATAGGAAGTCACAACGTGCACGTCAAAAGGAGAACAAACGCCGTGGACTAGCGCACAAATTTGATAGTAGTGCAATCGAAGAAGAAGAAGAGGATACACCGGACTGGATGAAAGAGCAAGACCAAGTTACAGGTAACAGTATTTTAGATTTTGAATTATGGAGATTACGAATGAGAATAGAGACAGCAAAAAGAAACGGCGAAGAAATAAGTCCTGATGATTTAGCAGAGTATGAGAATTTGAAGGCACAGATTAATCATTCTGAACAAGGTAAAGAAAATAATGACATTAAAGAGGAGCAAGAGGAAAATGTATTAAATGTTGACGATAAAATTGAATCAAAAGCATCTGAAGAAGATTTATCACCAGTTTCAGAAGTCAAGCCTGAAGCACACGATTATGCCAAAGAAGAAAAAGTACACAGAAGTGTTGACGATCAATTTGATATTCCATTATCAATGAATTCTAATGCAAACAAGGACAAAAGTTCTCAATTTGCATCATTTTTTGATTCAGGTAATCCAGTGAAGAAGGAAGAGTCTTCTAAAAGATCATCTAGACTTATATCAATAATGGGCGATGAGCCAAACCAACCTGTTCGCCAGGCACAATATCTCCAAACACAATCACCCCAACAAATTCAGTTACATATGCAGCATCCATCCCAACAACAAAATGGACAACAGCAAAAACAACCACCACAGCTACTGACAGCACAACAAAAACAAGGAAACATGCCAAATAATTTAATGGATAAAAACCAACTTTTTTTCCAATCTTTATTATCCGCTTCCAATTCATCTCCACAACAGCAATCACAACAGTTGCATAATCCTAACATGGGACAACTGCCACCTTTTGGCATGGATCCAAGAATGTTGAATGGTAATATTTCTCAATTGCCACATTTAGGCCCAGGAACAAGTGTTCCAAATGGCTACGGGGTCCCAGGACAACAAAATATGCCATTTTTAGCACCAGGTATGCATCAATTTCAACCAGGATTTCAAGGAATTCCACAACACCAACAACACCAACAACACCAACAACACCAACAACACCAACAACACCAACAACACCAACAACACCAACAACAGTCACAATCCCCACAAGGACACGGTAACCTCCCATATGCTAGTAATGCAGGTTCAGTACAAGGAATGACCCCAAACCACCCATTGATGATGCTTTTAAATAAAAATAAACGTAAGTCAAATCAAGATTTGGCCAAAACTCCAGTCTCCCCTCAAGTTCCAAAACAAAATCTACAAGGAAATGTTCCATCAGCACAATTTCAAAATCCAAATGGTATGTTTATGTATCCACATATGAATGGAATGAATCATATGAATAATATGAATGGTATTAACCCTATGAATGGAATGAACATGTACGGAAATGGATCACCAAATAATAGTCGTCCACAAACCCCATATTGATTAGTTTCATCTTTTAATAATTATTTAACTTATTATATATATTTTACATAAAAATGTACATCTACTTTACTGTAATACATCACCAAGTTTAAATAAACAATCAAGCACTTGGACGTTTTCATTACAACCAATACTAATCCTTTTATCTGTATTCCATAAAATATTTGCAATTTTATTTTTTTGTTCCGAAGAAAGTTGAAGTGCAATACCTTCATTTGATAACAAAAATGATTGATGCAATGCCGATATGATAAAAGAGGCAGAATATCCTTGTGATAAAAGGGAATATTCAGTAAATGAAATTATATTTATCATATTCTTAGATTTAACCATCTCTATAGTTTCCTTAACAAGGTTTTCAGGTAAATGACCAAATATTTCCCTAATTTTTACAGCAGAAATATCCCCATTGCTTTCATTATTAGAAGAGGAAGCTAAAACTGTAGATACACATTGCAGAAGGTTGACAGCTCTTCTAAGATCACCTTCACAAACTTGCAATATTTCACGAATGACTGTATCAGACACATCGACATGTTCGTTTTCAGCAATAAAACGTAGTCTTTGAATACCTAAATTTTCATCTAAACTTCTAAATCTAAATTTTGAACAACGACTTGCCAATGGATCAATAATTTTTGTAACATAATTACAAATGAGGCAGAATCTAGTAACGTTTGCATAATTTTCCATTGTTCGTCTCAATGCACTCTGCGCATCTGTAGTCATTGAATCTGCTTCATCCAGTATAATGAGTTTATAAGGTGGACATGGATAATTGGCTTTATCTTCCTTTGATGGATTTGACACAGCCAATCTAGCAAAATTTTTAATTCTATCACGTACAATTGAAATACCACGTTCATCAGAAGCATTCAGTTCAAGAACACGTGTGTGGAAAAGGTTTGGCCCATATAATTCATGCGCAAGTGCCAGAATAGTCGATGTTTTACCCGTACCAGGAGGTCCATAGAATAACATATGTGGAAGATTTGCCGAATGCAGAGATTTTTGAAGTATGTTTGTTGTCGTCGTTTGTGAGGAAACTTCAGAAAGATTTTTTGGACGATACTTTTCAATCCATGGTTGATCAGACATTTTTAATAGTATTATATTCTTATATATTTGTATATAGAAATGCTGTAGAAATGAATTTAACGATCAACTAGTCATAGCAGAAACACGATCAAAAAAGGAACAAATTTTGATGAAATACTGAATTGATGAAATAAATCAAATTTTGAATGCTAAGAGTTTCGCGTTTTGCGCTTTATTTGGCGGTTTGGTTTATCCCTGCTGATTGTTGAAGATTATTATTATTGAAGTTTGTTAACTGAGAAAGAAATATCATTCCATTTATGAAAATCAAACATTATGGAAAAGATAAATAGAGATATGGAAGGTAAAGAAGATATCAGTTTGTCACTTCCTATGAGTAGGATTAAGAAGATTATAAAGCTTGATCCTGAGCACATATCATCAACTGAATCAGCCAATTATATTTTAGGACTTGCAACTGAGATGTTCATTAAACAATTGACGTCTGATTCTGCTGGTGTTACCAAAGCGAAAGGTAGAAAGAAGGTCATGTATCCAGATGTGCAGAAAGTTGTCAGTAGTTCCGAAGTTTATTCTTTTATGAGAGATATTGTGCCCAAGAGAGCACCAATTGGAGAGCTTATGAGTAAAGGATTAATCAAGCTTCGGCCTACAGATCAAGAACGCATGGAACAAGCAATTGTTGTAGATGGATATGTGAATGAAGATATTGAAGAGCCAGCGGTACATCCAGAATCAGAACAAGATGATGGAGCTGATTCAGCAATTGAAGCAGAACCTGAAATGGAAGAGATGGATTTAGATGTAAACGAAGAAGAGGAGCAGGAAGATAAAGGAGAACAAGAAGAACAAGAAGAACAAGAAGAACAAGAAGAACAAGAAGAACAAGAAGAACAAGAAGAACAAGAAGAACAAGAAGAACAAGAAGAACAAGAAGAACAAGAAGAACAAGAAGAACAAGAAGATAAGGAAGATAAAGAAGATCAAAGTGAACAAGTAGGAACAGAAAACTAAGGTAACATCGTATAAGAGATATAGCTTGTATTAAATAAATAAAAATCGATATAAAACAAAATACATATAAATGTGTATCTATCTATGTACAGAATATGAAATTAATTTGTAAAAGTAATAAAAAGTTCGATATTTTTTTTTAATATTTTTCAATATATGTTTCTGTCTTTTCAAACTTCACATCACCATTTTCAATGTATTCTTTAACATTATTGAGCCATAACCTACCATCTGTTGCACCAGTATAACCTTTGAAAGTATTCTTTGGAACAGGAGTATTTGCAGAAACAAGTGGCTTCAATGGTGTTGACATATCTGCAGGTGTAACAAATGTTCTCACCCTTGCGTAGTCAATATTGTATGTACCTTTGCTGGATATATGACCAATACCGGAGGAACGTGTACCTTTGTAGAAGTTTTTATTACCTTGCTTTGTTGAAAGTGCAAGTCTTTTGTTACCAGCCTTTGATTGACCATAAAAGAGAGTACCATCTTTGTATGTCTTCCAAGGTCTCTTCAGAAGACTCTGTGTTGAAGAATGAAATGTTCTAGTAAATGTTTGTGAAATCGATTGCATTGTTGTTTATTAATCTACCAATGAATGCTGAAATCAACGAATAACTTATGATACCCATCAACTTCTACAAGCGGTATGGAAAATCACACAAATCTGTTGAAAAAGCAAAGAAAATAAAAAAAAAGAAAAAATAAAAAAAAAAAACATTAAAAAAAAATAAAAAAACTTTACAGAACCTGTACACCGCTCTTACGTAACAAAAGGTCTATCGACTCCCAGTTTTCACCTTCATAGACATTTACAGCATAATAATCAATCTCTACAGCTTCAGGGGAGAGCTGTTCATTGAGCAGAAGGAGTGTGTTATTACCGATGGCGTGATCATCCTCCTGAGGTGTATTAATTTCATCTTTATTGATGTCCATATTACTTATAGTTTGATTTTTCCAATGGATAACTCCTTCTCCTTCTCCTTCTCCTTCTCCACCTTCAAATTCTACTATTTCTCCTTCTATTTCAGATTTACCATGCCATAATCCTTTATCCCTTGAATCTAATACGACAACATGTGTATAATTACCATTATTAATAATATCTGTAATTTGTTTAACAAAAAGTGATTCACATCCCGGTATAATTGGTGAATGTAATTGTAACATATCTGTATAATCATCACAACCAACATTTTCATAAAGTTCTAAAGGACTCGTCAATTCACCAATTTCTGTATTAAAATCTTGTTTGGCCTGTATAATGCTTATATCACTACCTACAAATGGATATAAATAAAGACTATCAATTATGCTACGTTTAGTGTATTTCTTTTTGTCAATTACACTTTGTACTGCATATTGTGGTACATTTCCCATTCCAATCAATGGTAAAACTATTGTTTTCTTATTTCCCATTTCTTCTTCTTTTCTTTCCCCCTTTTCTGTTTCTCTTAATATAAAATATCAAATATAATAGGGTAATAATGTTAGACGGTCAATTATATAGTTATTGCCTTCCAAAGATCAACATGTTTTTATCAAAATTAACACCTTAATTGACCGGGTAATTCAGCTCGCGTTTACTGACCAAACAATTTTTCTTTTCTTTTCTATTATCGTTTGGAATTTATATTATCTATTTGTTGCCGTTAGCTTTGTACAACTGTCTTACTTGTCTGATACTTGACACTGAAACTATTTCTATCATATGGTCAGTTATACTTAACTCAAATGATATAAAAGACTGTATAAACTATATTGACCTTACTAAACGTTTCACTGTTAATATAAATTGAGGAAGTGTGTGAATTAATAACTCATATCTTCCGAATTAAGATAGCCCATCAAGGCTTTTAAACCTGATGCTTGCCTTTGCATAGTACTACGCTTAAGATTGCATATTTCTCAACATAAATTAATGTGAAAAAGATAATAATAAATATCCTGCCTTTGAGAAATCAGTTTTTCTAATTAATTGATAAGTCATGCATATTATTTTTACTCAACCTTATGAGTTGTGACTAAATTTCAAACAGTAGATATATAAGATATGGCTACTCTTCCGAATTGGCTTGACAATAAACATAAGTTTTAAACAACATTATTCAAAATAACATGAAATTACGTAAGCCAACTTGTTTTCACATTTTTTTTCGGCCGTTTTATTAAAAAAAAAAAAAAAAATTATTTTTCAGTGAAAATTTTTGTTTTTACCTCTATTGAAAAATCACATCATGAAAAAAGCATCGTACCTTTTTTTTTTTTCCGTAGACTCCTTTTTTCTACGTTGTTTATTCTTTTTCTTCAATAAAATCTAACACCAATAACATAACATGTCTATGAATGAAAATACTTCTTTAGAATCTCTCAGAGAGGTCCTTGTTAATGCCAACGGAAACACTCCACTTGCAGACCGTTTTAGAGCTTTATTTTATCTTAAATCAATAGGTTCTGAATTTGCCGAAAATAAAGACCGTGCATTAACTGCAGTTACATATATTGCTGAAGCTTTTAAAGATGATTCAGAATTACTCAAACACGAAGTTGCTTATTGTCTTGGACAAACTCATAATTTACAAGCTGCACCTGTATTGAGAGAAGTACTTGCAAATAAAGACCAACAATGTATGGTTAGACATGAAGCTGCTGAAGCATTAGGTGCATTAGGTGATAAAGATTCACTTGAAATTCTTACTAATTATTTTAATGATCCACAAGAACTTATTGAAATTAAACAAACATGTGAACTTGCAATTGAAAGAATAAAATGGGAAAATTCAAAATTAAGTAAAGAAGAAATATTACAAAAATCATTATATGAATCAGTTGATCCAGCGCCACCATTACCATTAAATTCAACTGATAAAATTGAAAAACTTACAAAAATTTTAAATGATCAAAATGAACCATTATTTCAAAGATATCGTGCAATGTTTCGTTTACGTGATTTAGGTACTGATGATGCTTGTATGGCATTATCCTCAGGTTTCCAAGATCCATCTGCTTTGTTCAAACATGAAATTGCATATATTTTCGGTCAAATGTGTAATCCAGTTACAGTACCGAGCTTAATCGATGTTGTTCAACGTGAATCTGAAGCTCCAATGGTTAGACATGAAGCAGCTGAAGCTTTAGGTGCTATTGCAACCCAAGATACTTTCCCTGTTCTTAAGAAATTATTACAAGATAAAGACCAAGTTGTTAGAGATAGTGCTGTTGTTGCTCTTGATATGTGGGAATATGAAAATTCTGGTGAAATAGAATATGCAAAATAAATAGATAATTGTATAAAACTTTACAAGTCTAAGGAATTAAAAGAAAAAAAAAAGAAATTGATTAATAAAATTATAACTGACGTCAGTATAGGGTTATACGGCTCATCTATTATAACAATACGCAACAATTTCCAAATACGTGTTTTATACGAGAAACCCCAAATAGGAAGTGTAGACGAGATTTTGAGAATGTCAGAAACAAAAAATTGCCCAAAAACGCCAAAATTGCAAAAGTTTCAAAAAGTCGAAAAAAATTTTTTTTTCTTTGGAATTGGAAAAGAAAAGTGGTGTAAGGATGTATTTGGTAAGATCACGTGGTTCACGGTAGATTAATTAATTATTTTTAAGATTATATTTTTGTAAGTGTCAATTTACTATGCTTTACAGCAATCTTTGTAATATTTAATCAATCACTGTATTAACTTTCTTACTTCATTTCATTTCATTTTATTTTGGTTTGTTTTATTATAATATATATATATATGGATATAAAAGAAAAATGGATATAATACAAGTCTAACGTAGACAGAAGAAAAGGTGGGTAAATAAAATCAATTATTCGTCCTGAATCTATAACCACATTTTGTACATGTGTAAAAAACAGTTGCACCTTCATCGGCTGATCTAAGTTGTAATGTATGATATTGCATTTCATCATTCCCACAT
Organism: Pichia sporocuriosa; assembly: GCA_030574275.1. Taxonomy (NCBI): domain Eukaryota; kingdom Fungi; phylum Ascomycota; class Pichiomycetes; order Pichiales; family Pichiaceae; genus Pichia; species Pichia sporocuriosa. The sequence continues at coordinate 34,345 of JAJMES010000281.1, forward strand.
TGTGGACATTTTTCTTTAATAGTTGCACCATCTTCAACTTCATCTTGGTTCAAGGTTGTTTTAACCAAGGATTTCTTAGATTTTAAACTTGATGGAAACGCATCTGCTGCTGTTTTAGTAACAACCTTTAATTTACTAAAATCTGATGATGCATATGACTTTTTGCAAACTGCACAAGTTAATTGTTGTTGATGTGAAATTGAATCTAAAAGATTACCACAGGAAGTGCAAAAAATAAGTGATCCAACAGCAGACATATTGTTTTTTTGTTTTTATTATTGTCTATCTCTCTCTCTCTCTCTATATATATATATAAAAGTATTATAATATTAGATCTAAATTCACTAAGTGAACTTGAATTAAAATAAAAATAAAAAAAAAAAATAAAGTTGAAAAAAAAAAATTTCAATTTTTTTTTTTTTTTTTCGCTTCTTTTTTTTTGGTTTTTTTTTCCACAGCATTTGTTGAACAACAAGAAGTTGAAGAATGTGATTTGAGATTCAATTAACTTGTCTGTTTTACAATTTTGACATTCCTCTAGTATTTTCTCTTGTTTTAATTACATCACTGATTCTTTCCTTGTTTTAATTCATACATAATAATTCATAGAAATCACATCACATTATGGCTCATCCACAATCTATGCCAATGCCGGATATGTCCAACGCCATCGTTGCTCAAGATGAACTTGGACGTCCATTTATTATTGTTAGGGATCAATCAAACACTAAAAAATCTTCAGGTTTAGAAGCTTTAAAATCTCACATACAAGCAGCTCGTCAAGTTTCTGATATTCTGAGAACCTCTTTAGGTCCACGTGGTCTTGATAAAATTTTGGTTTCTCCTGATGGTGATATCAATATTACCAATGATGGTGCAACAATTTTAAGTGAAATGCAAATTGAGAATGAAATTGCCAAATTATTAGTAGAATTATCAAAATCTCAAGATGATGAAATTGGTGATGGTACAACTGGTGTTGTTATCCTCGCAGGTGCATTACTTGAACAAGCACTTAAATTAATTGAAATGGGTATACATCCAATTAAAGTTGCAAATGGTTATGAGAAAGCATCAAAGATTATATCAGATCATTTAGATGAAATTGCTGATGATATTTTCATTGATAAAGAAGATTTATCAAATAATATTTTAGAATCAAGTGATTTATTTAAAGCGGCTAAAACTTCATTAGGTTCAAAAATTGTTAATAAAAATCATAATCAATTTGCTAAAATGGCAGTTGAATCAGTTTTAAAAGTTGCAGATTTAGAAAGAAATGATGTCGATTTTGAATTGATTAAATTACAAGGTAAATTAGGTGGCCCAATTTCAAATTCAAAGACAATTAATGGTGTTTGTATTGATAAAGATTTTTCACATCCACAAATGCCAAAATTTATAAACAATGCTAAAATTGCAATTTTATCTTGTCCATTTGAACCACCAAAACCTAAAACAAAGCATAAGTTAGAAATTTCAAATGTTGAAGAATTTAAAAGTTTACAAAATTATGAAACTAAAAAATTTACTCAAATGATTGATGCAATTAAAAATTCAGGTGCAAATTTAGTTATTTGTCAATGGGGTTTTGATGATGAAGCAAATTCTTTACTTTTATCAAATAATTTACCAGCTGTTAGATGGGTTGGTGGTAGTGATATTGAATCAATTGCAATTGCAACTAAAGGTAGTATAGTTTCAAGATTTGAAGATTTATCATCTGATAAATTAGGTTATGCTGATAAAGTTTATGAAGTTGAATTTGGTACAACTAGAGATAAAATGATAATTATTGAAAACAATGAATCAAAAATTTCATCATCAAGTGAAAAATCAAAAGTTAATACAGTTACTAATTTAATTAGAGGTTCAAATAAAATGATTGTTGATGAAGCAATTAGATCTTTACACGATTCTTTATGTGTTGTTAGAAATTTAATTAAAAATAATAAAATAGTTTATGGTGGTGGTGCTGTTGAAACATCATGTTCTTTAAAAATAATGGAAGAAGCTGATAAACAGAAAGGTATTGATCAATATGCTTTCCGTGCATTTTCTCAAGCTTTAGATGTTATCCCAATGTCTTTAGCTGAAAATTCAGGTTATAATCCAATTGAAGAATTAACTAAACTTAAAGCTGCTCAAGTTTCTAATAAAAGTTCTCAATTGGGTATTGATTGCCTTGGAAATAATAATAATGATATGAAAGAATTATTCGTTATTGAAACTTTTATAGGTAAAAAGCAACAACTTTTGTTAGCTACTCAATTAACAAGAATGATTCTGAAAATCAACAATGTTATTGTATCTGGTAAAGATCAATACTAATTTGTTATTTGACTGGGAAATGTCATAAATAATTAAATAATTGAATAAATAACTAAATAAATAAATAATTGAAAACACTGTATATTTGCTAGTTTTAATAAAAAAAAAATAAAAATAAAAATAAAAACAATACTAACTACTAACTACTATTTAATTTTTCATTTATTATTTTACATTATACTACTATATCTATTATACATGTTCTAACTCTGTATCCTTTTTGGCCTCACTTTTAGTCTCCTGTTTGAGTTTCTCCACCACTTTTGGATCATAAAAACTTGACCATATACGGGAAGCACTAAATACTCCAGATGTTGATTTATTGATACGTTCTAATGATTTCTCAAGTCGTTCCATGCTGTAAATCGTGGAATCCATCATATCCGTTACTTGGACAATTGACTGCGATCTGAGTTTTAAAAATAATGGTGAATATCCAACTTCTCCTCCGTTAATTTCCCCAGTGATACAATTATCACCATCTAGTCCCCCATTTGTCATTGCTGGTGTTTATATACAAATCAGACAAATAATATCAAAATGCAATGATAAACTCTTATTACTGTAATGTAAACAAATCAAACCATCACCATTCTACGCGGATAAGTGGCTTCTCTATAATTTGCCCTTCTATAAGTCTTATCGTTTTCTCTTCCTCTTCCTCTTCGAATTTTTATTTTCATTTCTATTTGACCACATCTTATTCTATATAAAAGAAAGCCATTGAAAAATTAAAACCCTAAATGCTGCCATTAACACACAGAATTCTCTGGAAGCAGGGCCGTGTTTCTCAGATCAGATGGCTAACAGCATACCCAGGAAGACGTCCTGTTAATGAAGCAACAATTATAGAAAACTCAAATCTTGGTGAAGATACAAATATCAATGACACAGGTTTTATTTTACATGAAAAAAATAGAACGACTCTTTATATTGATCATATTTGCCCTCCAAAAGAATCCAAATGGGATATTAAACAATTCATTTCACCACTAATTTATCCAGCATCTGCTGACGGAATCACTAAATTTGTTAAAGAGTTGACATCTTCTTATGATGATGTTAAGATCACACCGGTTCCAAGAGATGGTGGTGCATTTGTTTCTTTTAAATTGCCAGCGGCAACAACCCCTCAATTGTACAATAAATCGTTGATTTATAACCTTTCAGAAAAAATGGTTAAAACACATCGTTTTTTGTTACGTATGGGTATATTCCCAGTTAAAGGTATACCTTGGGTTGAAGATATGGGTAGATATGCATCAACTACTTTAAAAGTTAAATTTGAAGGTGATGAATTATCACAGGAATCATTATATGCAATGTTTAGAAGATATGGTAAAATTTCCGATATTATCTTACCAAAACCTGGCGATATGGATAGAGTTGCTCTTGTTACATTTTGGACAACAAGAAGTGCAATTTGTGCAAGGCATTGTTTAACTGGTTCTGATGTCGGTGGTACAATTGTTCATATTCATTACAAAAAAAGAGTTAGTGAACATTGGCTACCAACATTTGTTAGAGATCATTCTAGGATCGCAATTCCTATAATCTTAGCTCTGACTGCTGGTATTGCAGTTATTATCTTTGATCCAATTAGAAGCTGGTTTATAAAAGAAAAAATTAAAGGTGAATTAGATTGGAGTAAGAGTATTTGGTTTAGAGAGATTTGGAGAGGTTGGATTACAACCAGAGATAAAGTTAAAGGTTTACTTAATTTCCAAAAATCTGATGATGCCGATTGGGAATTATGGAGTGAAATTGAAGATTTAATGGAAGAAAGAAACAAAAAGGCAAAAGAAATTAAAATTTATTTAGAAGAAAATGTTAATTCAATGATTGTTGTTCAAGGTCCCGCTGGGAGTGGTAAAATTAATTTAGTTAGAAATATGGTTCTAGAAGATAGAGAAAATGTTTTATTTGTTGATTGTGAAAATATTATTAAATCACGTAAAGATTATCAATTAATTCAAAATTTTGCACATGAAATTGGTTATTTCCCAGTTTTTTCATTCCTCACAAGTCTTTCAAGTTTTGTTGATTTATTTGTTAAAAGTTTAACAGGACAGAATGCTGGTCTGACTGAAACAAAGGAGACACAGGTTCAAAGTATGTTGACACTTTCATTAGGTGCAATTAGAGATCTTGCATTATCAAATTATTATCAATTAATGTCATCAAATGAAGATTTTCACATGAAAGAAGAAGATTATTTACAACAAAATCCTCAATCTAAACCTGTTATTATTATTGATAGATATCAAGCTGCAAGAAAGAAAAATCAATCTAATGCATTCATATATAAGTCTTTGGCTGAATGGGCGGCTAATTTAGTTCAATTGAATATTGCTCATGTTATTTTCATTACTGATGATGTTGGATCAATTCAAGAATTGATTACTTCGTTACCAACATCACCATTAAAGAGAGTTGTTTTATCCGATGCATCCGAAACTGCAGCTAATACTTATGTTATGAATGCTCTCATTAACTCTAAACAATATCAAATTGAAAAGGATAGATTACAATTGGAAAAATATACTCAAATGTTAGGTGGTCGTATGAGAGATTTACAGATGTTTGTACGTCGTATTAATTCTGGTGAATCACCAGAGGAAGCGTTCACTGGTTTGACACAGCAAGCTGTTGAACAATTATCACAAGTTTTCCTTACATCGACAAAAGATTATGGATTCAATGTTTCCCAAGCTTGGCAAATTATTAAACTATTGAGTTCTAAGCCAGAAATTAACTATGATGATATCTTTTTGTTACCAATGTTTAAAAATAACACATTTAGTATTTTACAAAGTATGGAAAATGTTGAATTAATTCGTTTAATTCGTGTTGATGGTGTCATTACCAAAATTATTCCTGCTAAACCAGTTTTTTCAATTGCATTTAAAGAAATGGTTAATGATCCTGATATTTACCGTGCAATTGAAAAGGAATGCTTATTAGGTAAGATTGAATTTGAAACAAACCGTATACGCAAATTTGTTGAAGAACTGAATAGATTCAAGGAAGTCCCTGAGCCAAAGCTATTTAAAGAGAGACTGCAATATTTAAGTGGAAAAATTGAGGGAGGAAGCAAGGTTGTTTCCGAATGCGAAAAAGAAATGGCAAAGTTGAAGGGTAACTGAATCATATGATAAATCTAGAGCTTTAGTAACATTATCTTCGTTTATTTTTTATTAATACATTTTATTCTGTATATATCAATCAATTATATTTTATTTATATTAATATATAATTATTTCAACCATTATGGTTTTTTTATTAGAAAAGAATATCCGATGCTTGTTTGGCTGAATAGCGTTGGCAACTTTCGTAAGTAGTTAATCCTTGAAAAACCATCTTAAGTTTTTCAGTATTTTTATTGGATATATTTTCCTCTTCAAAAAGCTTCGGAACGATTTGATTTAATGGTTTGGCATCCTTTGTAAAAAAAGTACGATTCATAGAATCGAATGATGTTAAACCTTTACAATCTGACCAGTCGGATGGAGGTGAACCAAATGTAGATAATATATTCGAAAGCAAAACCAAATCACTGTATATTGAATCATTATCAAATATAGACTTACCGTCTTTACTCAACATTAGAGCTAATATTATTCCAGCAGCCCACATATCTACCTTACTAGTATAGTCTCTCTTTGAAAGTAGAAGTTCCGGTGCCTTATAGATTCCTGTTGCAATGTCGGTAAATTTTTTTTCTTGTGATTCTAGGCCATTATTATCCGGTAATTGATATGATATTCCAAAATCTATAATAACTGGAGTATTCAGATCATCGTTGGAAAACATGATATTATTTGGATTTATATCACGATGAATGATGCCTTGTTTATGTATCCATCCGAGTCCCTTCAAAATACCAGTAAATATTGTGTTGATATAGTCAATTGACATAATATTCTTATTTTTCAATCTGATAGTACCATCTTCATCGAATGTTGTTCGTGATTTTGTATGATTTTTTATGACGTTTTGTAAATTCATATCAAATAACGGGAATAATAATCCGAATTCCACTTTATTAAACATGCATTCCACCAATATGACAACATTATCAAC
>JAJMES010000282.1:0-39881 GCA_030574275.1 Pichia sporocuriosa
AGAGATATTGTGTATATTTTTGATGTCAACAATTGACTGGATGGCCAAGTTGGTTAAGGCGTGCGACTGTTAATCGCAAGATCGTGAGTTCAATCCTCACTCTGGTCGATTTTACAAGGGTTAATGGTCTAGTGGTATGATTCCTGCTTTGGGTGCAGGAGGCCCTGGGTTCAATTCCCAGTTGACCCCTGTTATTTTTTGTCTTTCAAACAACTTCACATATACACAGAATATAAAATAACTACATCCATGTATTCTTAAAAAAATCAAATGTTCTTTTAAAATTATCTTACTTTTAAACGGCGGTGATATTTTTATTTTTTTGGCATCTCAAAAAATCAAATGTAAATTGCAAAAAAAAGTAAAAAATATTTGGTTTGAGGCCAACAGGAATCGAACCTGCAACCCTTCGATCTGGAGTCGAAAGCTCTACCATTGAGCCATAGCCCCAACCAGCTGTTAAAAATAATTCAAATGTGCATCTAAAATAACAAAATTCCAAGTCACGTGACCCAATACTAGAAAGTTTTTTGTAATATAAGATTGTTTCTCTTGTCAATTTTTAAAGGGCTACATCTTGAACATTATGATAATATATTTAAAGATTTGAAAAACACGGATGTATCATTACAAATCTAGAACCCAAGGAATAAAACAGAGTGCATGGTAAAAAGCTTTGAAGTTATCGTGAAAAAATAAGGAAGAACATCAACTCATAAGAAGGACTCATCTTAAAAAAAAAGTACAGATAAGCTCCAATCAGGAAAGTAATTCCCATTAGAATATTAGGTTGCTGCTTAATGCAACCGCCAAACGACTAGTATAAAAGAACATTTTTTCTAAGAATAACTACATAACATAATTGTGTAACATGGGACTTTCACGAATGTAGAATATTTTGAGATAAGTCAAGTTTTATCTATTCTTGTACTAGGTCTTTTGAAGCCGCTTAATTGAAGTGTATCAAACCCACAGCAATTCAGATAGAAGCTAACGGATTGTTTTATAAATTAGCTTTTTTTAAATATGTTTTCAACAAGAAAGTAAAACTGGAATAGTGAAAGTTTTTGGGAATTTGCATGATACTTCCCCAATAAAAATCATATATCACTATGCCCTTTTTTTTTATTTGCGTTTTATCATTTTTGATATCCATTTGTTATATATTGAAAAGTTAGATAAAAACAATATACAAGTTGAAAACTCAACATTGATCACGTGACTTAAAAATATCTAAAAATATATTTTAGTTGCAATGTTTTCTGTCACCAAAAGCGCAAGTGGTTTAGTGGTAAAATTCAACGTTGCCATCGTTGAGCCCCTGGTTCGATTCCGGGCTTGCGCAGTACAACTTTTCATCCGAGATAGTTTAGTGGCTAGAATTTCCGCTTGTCACGCGGGAGACCGGGGTTCAATTCCCCGTCTCGGAGTTGTATTTTTATGTTTTAATATACATATTTTTTTTCAGATGTCGAAGAAAAAAGTGGATTAAAAACCAGTTCATTAAAATGGGTTTGAAGGGGAATAACAGATTAAAGTTGCTGAGTTATTGAGTGATTGAAGTTCTCTGAGAATACAATTTTTTTATTTACTCAGTAGGCTAATAGATAAGCCACGCAAGTATAATTTTATTGTGTTTGAAGCTTAGCGGCACCAAAAAAAAATGAGTATATTTGAAAGCGGCGAAAAGTAGTTGATAGATGAAAGATAAGCGGCTATTCATTCCAGAAAAGGAAAGAGGAGCTGTTTAATTTCAAAGTTAAGATGCAATTATCACGGCAGTTTCCTGTTATGAAAATGTAGACGATGAGCTCATGCGAAAAGACGGGAAGCGAATTGAAGATGACTCTTCTCCGATGAATCTTTGTGAATTGATTATTATGAGCTTCCATTTATAAAAAGGTCAATTTCTGTTCATCATGCAAAATTCTATTCTACAATGAAAAGAAGAAGAAAAAACTGTTGAAAGTTACTGAATAAAAACAACAAAAAATATGTCTGTGCTTGTCCGTCAAATCATTGAATCAGATCATGACGAATGGTTGAGATTGTTCAACCTGTATTTGAAGTTTTACAAAACTGAGCTATCAGAGGAAGTGAAGGAAGCAACCTTTAAAAGATGTCTTGATCCATTGGTTCCAATGTGGTCAGCAATTGCTATCAACTCAGAGACGAATAAACCAATCGGTATAGCAAATTATTTAAGACACCTTTCAACCTGGTCAATCAAAGATATTATATATCTTAACGATTTATATGTTGACGAAGAACAACGTTCAAAACATGTCGGTAGAAGTTTGATAGAATACGTTTATGCTGAAGCGGACCAAATGGATTGCCCTGATGTGTATTGGTCCACAGATATGAATAACCATAGAGCCCAATTACTGTATTGCAAGGTTGGTATTAATGCTGGAAAAGTCAAATACAAAAGACCCCCAAAAAACTGACCATTTATTAAAGAATAAATATAGGATTGGGATCTTCATATCATTTTAACTGAGCGATATCCCTAAATGAGTAAATTTTATAAATCGTTCATTATTTGACTATTTTTTTGTCTAAGATATAATTATTACTATATATATATAATATAGAGTGTACTCTATGCTAAAGTCAACTTCCGTCTCTTTCTTCTTTGTGTTATATTAGATTCTAATTTACTCCACAATTCTTCCTCATCACTACTTTCTTCAGCAACATCATTTTTATCTTGTTCTTTCTTATTCTTAATAGTTTCTGCGGTTTCAGTTGATAATTTCTTTCTTCTCATACCACGCTCAAGAGATTCTTTATCTTCAATAATAGCAATGGCATTAGATTGTGTACCAATGAATACTTTGACAATACACTCTCTGGTAACATTATCATATACACGAACATAACGATCAAAACCTGTTGCTGCCAATACAGAATCTTGAAAATTATTTAAGGCTTGAGTTGTACCAATTTGACCTTTAAATTTGGATAATTGAGAACCTGTTGATGGATCAACTTTAACCACTATACCACGATTATCACAAATAACCAATTCATTATCCATCCAAAGAGCAGATACAATTGGCGCCTTCTTAGGCAAAACAAGAACAGAAGATCTTGGTTTACGACCCATTGAAGAATCGTAAAATCTCATATCTCCAAACGCCGTAAATGCATACAGTTTGAAATTTTCTGGTGTACTATCTTTATCGAAAAGAATATTCTTGATATGAATCGGTACACGCAAATCGAGCCTGGTGTCAGATACATTTTTTGCCTTATAGACAATTTCTGGAATCTTGTCACTTTTTGACTTTGAAGTTGGTAGTTTTACAATACGTAAATCTGTGTCTTTACCACCATACGCAACATAATCGTCATATTCTTTTCCTGGGTGTATTTGGAAGGCTTCTACTATTTCTTTTGAATTCAGTGGTAGTACATATTTAACAGGATCTTGGGTTATCTTATCAACCGAAGACCATACCAAAACAGATCCCTTGTTAGTTGCAACAATAACACGATCTGAATCCGTGATGGATACACTTATAAAAGTTTCGTTTCCCGGTTCTGTAAATGGTGGTAAAACGCTCTTATTTTCGTAAATTAATGGTAATAAATCAACTGCAATATTAGTTTCATCACTTTTCTTATCCTCTTCATTACCAGATGAATGTGGATCTGGTAAAACTTGATAAACCTCTACAGAACCATTCAAACGTGTAACAATTATGTGACCCGTCTTTTTAGAATGACATAGTTGAAGAACCTTTGATTTTCTTGTATTATTTTCTTGTGCGTGTGTTGTAATAACGACAGCATTTGGAGTTGTTTCGTCTGTTGGTTTTGAAGTGTCAGTTCCGTGTTGTGCAGAAATGATCTTAATCGCACCAGTATCTTCACAAGCTGCTATAATCTTCATACTAAGTTTTTTCTTTCAAACAAATACAACAATATTGAATATAATGTACTATATGTTCCAGGATATTTGTACATCTTTTATATACTTTATATTCTTCTTGTAAGAAGTGTTCTAAAAAAAAAAAAAAAAAAAAATTTCATGAAAAAAAAAAGAAGAAAAAAAAAAAAATAAAAAAAATCGCGACAAATTTTTTGTTTTATGTTTACAATTTCTTGTAACGTTTTATTTACTTGTTAATGAACATGCAACTTCTTTGGAATCTCAGGGTGTGTGACAACTGCATTCTTCAAGATAGATAGACATGGAGGACGTTCAAGAAATAGGAAGCATACGATTTGAGGCGTTACATTCGGCATTGTCCTATGCACTTCAACGGACGCTGTCAAAGTTGACACTTAAAACGTTCATATCATGTTACCCCGGTATTGATCAATCTTCTTTAGAGTATGTACGAAAACAAATCATAAAATCCTGGCAGACCCGTGCTGAAATTGAATTTCAGAAAATATTCGCTGAAAGGGATCTACAGTCGAAACTAGATCAGTTGGATGATATAATTCAAACTGCCGAAGAACTAAAACAGCATAATTTACAAAATTCTGATGAAACTCATATCTTAAATGTTGACATATCATCACTTACACCTTCTGAATTGACGAAGGTTCATATCTATACAGAAAAGGAAAAATCTTTAGATAACTTGGGAAATTTGTTGGATACGATACGACATTCAAATCAACAACTTATTAGTAGATTGAACACAATAAAGCATGATATAAGCAATGATTTGGATGATTTTGGATATATTGTTGATGATTTAAAAGTATTGGATGATATAGATGAGGAAATTGAAGATGCATCATTTAAAGAGATAGTAGAATGGGCAGTCAACGAAATCGCTAAATCTAATTAGTTTTATATATGTGGGATATTTGTAGTAAAAAAAGAAAAGAAATTAAAAATTTTTAGAAGTATTATAAATTGAATCAAAGTGTTGCTGCAATAAAGAAACTGGTAATAAAAGGAACACTAAAACTTGTTTGTCCAAATACTAGTTCATCCCATGAAATACTGTTGACTGCACCTTTGACCATGCCTTTTGTATCAACAATAACAATACCTTGTTTGCGGAGATAGATACCTATCAAATAGAATGCAATTGTAAAAACAAACAACACAGAACTCAATCTTGAAATTGCATAACCTAAAACTAAACCAGTCATAGATCCCATAGAAATTTGATGATAGTTCAATCTACCCCCAAATGCACCATCATACATTGGTTTCTCTTCATCATAATAGATATTAGCAGAACCGGGACTTTTAATTGAAACTGGTGCATTTGCATAGCCCGCTGAATCGTTTAAAATTGGTTTATGTGCAGCTAAATAAAGTGAAGAAACACCTAATATTCCTAACAGAGCCAGAGAAACATTTGGTGTCTCTTCGTTGACCGGAATTCTCCTTGAATTGACATAATTTTTATTTTTGTAATTTGAGTAGTTGTTCTTTGGAAATCTTAAATGTGATAGCATTCTATTCTTGTTTTGGGACAGGATACAAGTCCGTGAAGAACGGAAATTATTCATTTTTAATGAAAGCCCTGCAGGATTGATTAACTTAAACATTTTTGTCAGTCAACAGTATAACGATTTCTGTTGATGTTTTTTTTTATACGAAATAAAATATACAAAATATTTAAAATATTTAAAAAAAAAATATAAAAAAAAAGAAGGTGTAATGATAACAATAAAGAGGAAGAGAACAAAATAACAAAATTCACGTAGTCCCCTCCCTCCTTCCCCGTAAATGGAGCGCTTCCCCAATTTCTCATTTTCCATCTTTACATCATCATGATGCGTAGCAAGGATAAATTATTGACAACGTTGGCTTTTCAGTTTGACGTGGTGTGTATCGGCATATATCTGTCTTAGAAGATATAACAACAAACATTTCAATTTAAATATGAACATTGTGAAACCATTTCCCACATCACACGAGGATCTTGTCTTAGACGTGGCATATGATTTTTATGGACGTCAATTAGCAACATGTAGTGCAGATCAACATATAAAAGTTTTTGATTTGGATTCATCAACTTCATTTTGGGAAATAAACGATTCATGGCGTGCCCATGATAGTACTATAATTTGTGTCGATTTTGCACACCCAGAATTTGGTCATTTATTATTGTCAGCATCATATGATCGTACAGTCAAAGTATGGGAGGAACAATTCGAAGAACCTTTAGGCTCAGGTAGACGATGGGCGAAAGTTGTCACACTAGCAGATTCTCATGGCCCATTATATGATGCCTGCTTTTTACCTTCTCATTTAGGATTGAGAATTGGAACTATTGGCAGTGACGGTAGATTGAGAATATATGAATCTACAGATCCAAGTGATTTATCACAATGGGTTACAATTGAAGAATTATATGTATTGAAAAATCCAGTTGCAAGCCATTTACAAAGTGATTTTAGTTTGTCATGGTGTCCATCAAAATTTAGTACTGAAAAATTCATTGTAAGTGCTTTAGATCAGGCCTATATTTATTATAAAAATGAAACAACCAATAAATTTGTTCAAGGTCTTGTATTACCTGAACATAAAGGTTTAATTAGAAGTGTTTCATGGGCTCCAACTATGGGGAGAAGTTTCCATTTGATTGCAACTGCTTGTAAAGATGGCTATGTTAGAATATTTAAAGTTGACGAACGTAAAGATGAAGAAAACAACGAGAATTTAAAACTGGAAATATCATTATTAAATTCATTCAATGATCATACAGGTGAAGTCTGGAAGGTCAGTTGGAACTTGACAGGAACAATTTTGAGTAGTTGTGGTGATGATGGATTGATAAGATTATACAAGGCTAACTATGCTAATAAGTTCCAATGTATGAGCGTTATTAGTGCTGAAGGGAACAAATAAATAATATCAAACAAGTAAATAAATAGATTATGTTGTAGATTAGAAATTGAAAACTTTAAGAAAAAATCAAATTAAAATAAAATAACTTGTATATTTTTATCATATATAGATATCTATTTAAACTAAATTACAAAGGAGCTACAGAAATCCACATTTCTACTTCTTTAAGATGGTAATAACGTCCTCATCTTGTAAATTATGAGATAAACCAACGTATTGATTTTGATGCTTGACACTAGTACCATAAACCAAAGCAGATTTGAAATCATCAATCAAAGATTTGTGAATTTTCATACAAAAATCTTCAACTGAACATTTGTCACCTTTCAAAACAACAGGATCATTGAAATCTGGTAAACGCCCCTTAGGTTTGGTATAAACACGAACAAGATTTAATTGATCCCACATAACTTCTAATAATTCATCCAAGTTCCATTCATTCCCACTTGAAATTGGAACTGCATTAGGAATACGATATAAGAGTTCAAGTTCTTCAATTGAGAAAGAATCAATTTTATTAAGGACATAAACTGCAGGGATATATTTTCTATTATGTGCTTCAAGGACATCAATTAAATCATCAACAGTTGCATCTTGACGGAATGATACTTCACATGAATTAATTCTATATTCATTTAAAACAGCTCTAACTTCATCTTCATCAATTTTAGTCAATGTAACAGTTGAAGTAATACTAATACCACCCTTTTCTTTCTTTTTAATTAAGATATCAGGTGGAGTTTTATTAAGTCTAATACCAAAACCTTCTAATTCATGTTCGATAATTTGTTTATGACGAAGTGGTTTGTTAACATCTAAAACAATAAAGATTAAATCACATGATCTTGCAACTGCAATAACTTGACGACCTCTACCTCTACCATCTTTTGCACCTTCAATAATACCAGGTAAATCTAACATTTGAAGTTTAGCACCTCTATATTTAATAACACCAGGAACAGTTGTCAATGTTGTGAATTCATATGCTGCAGCCTCGGATGTTGTACCTGTAAGTTTTGTTAATAATGTTGACTTACCAACTGATGGGAATCCAACAAAACCAATAGATGCTGCACCACTTTTTCTAACATCAAAACCCACACCAGCACCACCACCACTTCCAGCTGCTGCATCTTTAAGTAAATCAGCTCTAAGCTTCGCAAGTTTTGCCTTAAGCATACCTAAATGCTTTTCGGTAGCCTTATTCTTTTGAGTCTTGGCCATTTCATCTTCGATATTTTTAATTTTTTCAACAGTGGTCATTTTGGATTAGAATAGATACGATTTGTGCCTTTCCGTACTTATATCAATACGTAAACCAAAAAAGATGATTTTACTAATATACAACAGACCTGTAGAAAAAAGGAGAAGATAATTATTGTGTTGAAAAAAAGAAAAGAAAGGTAAAGAAGAAGAAGAAGAAGAAGAATTTCTCAACTGAAAATTTTCATCCGTCAGATTATTATTAGAGGAAAAGAAATCGCGTTCATCCAAATCTCTTGTTTTATATACTTTGAATTTGGTTTTAACCATTTATTTGCTAAAGGAATTTGATTTGAGATAGTGATTGGTTTAGAATATAGACACATTGGAAGTAGTAAATACAATGGAGAACAATATAGGAGTTGATTTGGATTACGAGCTAACGTTAGACAGTTTGATGACTCAAGTACAAGAATTGGAGTCATCATTGACGACTACTACGAATATTAAACAACTATTAAAAGTATTGAATGATATCGGCACAACCCAGAATGATGCAGATTCATTGATGCAGTTATATTCTAGAGATAATAATTTTCAACATCAATCTACAATCAGATCTCTGGAGATCTCACGAGTTGAATTATCATCCACTTTAAATCATTCTAGAAATTTAAGAAATATTATGGAGAATGCAAATTCTTTAAGTTATAAAATTACTGAACGTGTTCGTCTTCTAGACGTAGAGAAAAATTATTTAATTAAAGTGAAAAATTATGTAGATCATGTGAAAACACTCAAATTGGAACTCTCCAAAGCATACGATGCAATTGAAAGAGAAGATTGGTTGATTGCTTCAAAATCAATTGATATAATAAGAAATTTACCCGAAGGTTTGATAAATGATCCATATGTAGAATTTAAAGTTCCCACTAGTTCATTGGAGGATATACCATCGGATTTAATTTCACGTTGGATACTTAAATTAGAAGATATCTTTGTGACTGAATTTAACAATGCAGCTTCGAAAAGAGATGTTAATAAATTGACATATTTCTTCCAACTTTTTCCTCTCATTGGGAAGGCCACTGTTGGTTTGAAGTGTTACTCGAGATTCATTTGTGGAATCATTAGTGAACAATCAAGATCAATTATCAGAAGTGTTCAAAACAAAGAATCTAAGCCTGAATTTTATGCACAATTATTATTTAGACTTTATCAAACTATATCTAGTATTGTAAATCAAC
Organism: Pichia sporocuriosa; assembly: GCA_030574275.1. Classification (NCBI taxonomy): domain Eukaryota; kingdom Fungi; phylum Ascomycota; class Pichiomycetes; order Pichiales; family Pichiaceae; genus Pichia; species Pichia sporocuriosa. The sequence goes on from JAJMES010000282.1 coordinate 9,286, forward strand.
ACTCAAAAGTTATCAAGTTATATTATGGCAAAGAAGTTGTTAATGATATATTAAAAGATATACAGATGGAATGTGATTTACAGAGTAACTTGATTTTTGAAACCTATTCAGATTCTAAGCATTTGGAAAGAATTGTTGATAATGTTCAGCAGTATGGTTATCCTATATTGATTAAAGAAATTTACAAAAATGTCACTGAAAGCGAAAGTGAAGAAGATGAAGAAGAAGAAGTTGAATCAGTCGAGCTGATTGAAATCTCGAAAGTTACTGATGAATTATCGGCGATGATGAATCATTGGGCAATGTATTCCAAGTTTTTTGTTGTTGTCTGGAATCAATTTCTAGACAATCCCAAGGGTAAAGACATATATCCACTACCACTTGTCTTATCATCTTTTGGAATTAAAATCCATGATAAAATAATCGGACAATTTGATCTGTTTTGTACATATACAATTAGAAGAACATTAGAAAAAGCATGTACGATTGAATCATTAGGCAGTTTATTACCAAATCTTTCTGTTTGCTTGAGATTTTTGACACTAATATTCAAAAAGATTGAAAATTCTACAAGTCACCCATTATACACTTTAATACCTGAAGATCCTCCAATATCTTCACTTGCAGATGATATTATAATTGTATTGAATACAATTTTACTAGAGGTATTAGCAACTGGCGAGTTAAGAACCATTAAAAATATGGTTTCAAACGTGAAGAGGATATTAATGACCGATTTTTTGAATATTATACAACAACGTCTGAAATCACTGTCATTAAAAACAACATCTAATTTACTTACTAAGGACACGATCCAAAAGATTCATCAACAACAGAATCCCGTTCCTGAACTTCCAAACAATGATTCTTCAGTTAATTCACCTTCAAGAAGTTCAACACCGGTTGGAATAAATGTTTCTGCTTCTGACATAGCCAATACGGGTGCTTTGTTTATGAGAAGTCTCAATGCTGCAATTTCATACACTATGGCAAGTGAAGGTGATGGAGGTGTGAATTATTTTACAGGTGATGATACAGATATCAAACAGTATGTTATATATTTGAACACTTTAAACATGATGAATACCTATTTAGAAAAATTGGTAGATTCATGCATGAAAAATGTTAAGACTAATTTATTATTGGTTGTTGATGATCAAGAATTGACAAAAGTTAGAAGTGCAATAGATGTAGATTCAAATCATAAATTGGATTTTGATATTACCATACAGTCAGATGAAACAATTCAATCACGCATTGAAGGATTGTTGAGGTCAATACCTGCAGGATTTCAAGAACGTTCTAATTCAATAATTGATAGCAATATTAAATTGATATTTAGCCGCGTTATCAAGACACGAGTGATTAAACTCCTAAATGATGCTATTGCGGAGAGTTATAATGTTACAATTGAGGATGGTCAATATTATACAGTTGAAATGGATAATAATATTATATCCAATGGAAATTCCAATAATAATTTGAACAATTATAATGTGGTAAAACTAAAGGAAATTAATACTGATGATAAGATCGCAAGATTTATCAAAAATTGGAACTCATTGATTATTCAATATGTTACAACATTATCAGCCCCTGTTTTTACAAAATTAATTACCAAAATTGTTGAATTATCTTCGATTGTTTTGGAAAACAAAATTTGGCAACTTGAAAGCCGAGTTAGTGAAATCGGTGCTGTAAAAATAGAGCAAGATATTAGTACGATTATTCAAGAATTGACTAAATTTAATTACGGATTACGTTCTAGTTTTATTAAGGTGACTCAAATAATCATGGTTGTTGGTTTAGATGAAGAAGAAGATATTGACACTTTAGAAGATATTGATAAAGGGGTGGAATGGGCTTTGACTCCTAGTGAAAGAACGAGAGCCAGAAGATTAAGGTGTTGATTTTACCTATCCTGTATCATATATATAATTTGTGTAATAATTACGTTAACTTGATAAAAACAAAAAAAGGAAAAAGGCGTCGCGTCGATTCACAGTTCTTTTCACATCTGAGAAGGAGTTTAACATGTTTGCTGATATCATGATGCATCTATTTTTTAAAGGACAACAGTATTTACACCAGCAGAATATAGCGTCAGATAAAAATAATGACAGAGACGAAAAAAGGGAGCATATCAGATCGATTAAAGGCTTTGAAGTCAGCCAGGTCCAAGTCAGCTCTTGATAATCGACGTGCTGTGTATAATGAGGCAAGTGGACGTAAGGCTCAGTATGCCGAAAAGAGAAAATTAGATGCGTTGAAGGACAGGGAGGATGAATTAGCGGAAACCGAGGATCATATAAACGGTGAACCGAAGAAGGACAAGGAGCAGGAGAAGGAAATGGACGTAGGTATTTTGGATTATACTGCCGAAGAAGATTATTGTTGGAGACTCAAACAAGGAAGGATTGATTCTCATTTGCGTACGAGCAATGCAAAGCAAGGAATTCTTCAAAATTATAAACAACTTGCTTCGCAAACATATACCAAGAATATACGTGAAATCGAGGAACAGGGAAAGAAAACAGCCAAGGAATATAAAAAAGAGAAGCAACAATATGATAAGCTTAGATCACAAGGATTATCGCCAGCAGAGATACGAACGAGGGTTACTTCGAATGAGAAGCTAGAAAGATACATTGGAAAGATTAATTCTTGGGAAGAACGGGTATCGAAAAAGCGCAGGAAGATAACCGACGAAGGCAAGGACAGTGCCATTCATGAGAAGAACAGACAATTTAATAATAAATTGAAAAGACATTATGGTGTTGTTGATAAATAGCGTTATATTAATTATTTTGTACATTAAATCTATATATATATATATATGTTAATCTGAAATAAATATTAATTTTCTCCTTCCACACCATCTTCAACAATAGCATAGGATGGTGCATTGATTATATTTCCGGCTTCATCATAATCAAATTCGGACAATATTGATTCGACCCTATTATCCAATTTTTCATTCAATTTCGTATGCCAATCTAAATGTCGACGTAAATCATATTCTTTACGAAATAGCCTGTCACAGCTTGTATATGGACAACTGAGCCGTTGATCTACATTATCAATAATTAAGTCTATTACATCGGGAGAAGAAGACATTCTATTCATTTGCTGGCGTTTGAAGCTATTTTTTGTTGGTCTTGAAATGGGGAAATCGTATTCTGATATGGAGTCATTCGTTCTTTTATTCTCAGTTTGCCTGTTCGTCCCCTGATTATCATTATCATTATCATTATCATTATCATTATCATTATCATTATCATTATCATTATCATTATCATTATCATTATCATTATCATTATCATTATCATTATCATTATCATTATCATTATCATCATTTACAATTTCAATAAGATCCTTTCCATCATCAAATTTTCCTATTGTTTTACATTTAAAATCTCCACTTTTATATTTTTTATTAGATTTGGTATTTAATTTCTCCTTTTCATCTTTAACATCATATTGTAAATCTTCAGGTAATTCCATCATTGGATGCTTTTCAGCAAAATGTTTAACTGCATCTTCCTTTTTATGAAATTTTTCACAACATTCAGTACATTTCCATAATTTTATAACAGTATTTTCATCATGAATTTTCATATGATTTGCCAAACCACTTGGACCAACACATTTTTTACTACAAATTTTACATTCTAATCTTGGATGATCAGTTTTAATATGTAATTGTAAAGCAGACCAAACTCGAAATGTTTTATAACAATTATCAAAATCACACATTAATTTTGAAGCTTCAGAATGATGTTTTTCTAAATGATCAGCCAGTCTTCCAGGTCTAGAAAATTCTTTTCGACAAATTTTACAAATATGCCTTACAATTGAATCGTCATGATTAGATCTTATATGTGCCTTAAGTGATTGATGTTTATAAAATGATTCATTACAACCATCATATGAACATTTGAATGATTTATAATGAGTCTTTTCATGCCTTTTAAGATGTTGTGCATTATTAACACCTTTCCCACAAATCGAACAATGGAATGGTTTATCTTCTGATGATAAATGTTTAAGCATATGTCTTTCCAAATGATCTTTTCGCGTGAAGGATTTATCACAACCGAATACATCACATTTAAACGGTCTATAACCTAAATGTGCTCCTATATGTTGATCAAGTAATGAAGGTCTAGTAAAGGCTTTATCACATCCAGGGAATTCACATATGTAATTTTTAGGTCTAGGAGAAGAGGATCGTGTACTGGATACAGATGCTGATCTGGATCTTGTTGTAGATCCCGTATGTGGACTTTGGCTGGTTGCTCTTTCATTAGTTCTTGCTCTTCTTCTTGCTCTAGTGCTTTCACTTGTTTGCGAAGAAGATCTTGAACGCGGTAAAAAACTCGTCAAACATTTATCATCTTTTTTTAAGTCAATTGTAGGAGTATTATACAAAGGTTCAATTGAAGTATTTGATAAGGGAGATATCGGATATCCACTTGTATTATTATTTGTCAATTTGGTGGTTTTATCAGCGGGTATTAATGACGCGTCGTTATTTATCGAGTCATCCTCATCATTTAAGACAATGATATCGATGTCAACCATATTTTCCACCTGCGCTATATTTTCTGAAATTGATCTTGTTCGCATATCGTGTTGCTCTTCTATCCAAGCTAACTACCACTGTAAAGAAAAATAAAAAAAAATGAAAAATGGCAGAAAAAAAATGAAGAAACAAAAACCAAAAAAGGCAAAAATGACAAAAAAAAAAAGAAAAAGAAAAAGAAAAAAAAAACATGCCGTGAAAGGAAAAAGGAAAAGAAAAACAAAAAAAATTCGCGAAGAAAAAACTTTTTTTTTTTTTTTTTTTTGTTTTTTGAAGCGGGAAAAAAAATTTTTATTTTGAAAATTTTTAAATTTTGCTGGTTTTTATGGTTTTTCATGGTGTTGATCAATGGGAGTATTGTTATTAGATCATTAGATCAAATCCTTAGACGATTGGAGACAGAATGGCAGATTACGGAGAAGATTACCCAGAAGAGTTTGAAGAACGTTTCTCAGATGATGAACGTTTCCAAAATGACAACGAAAACAACAATGCTGGTGACAACGGTACAGAAATCGATGAAAATGGAAGAATTGTAGTAAATTCTGGACTTGATGATGGTATGTTACAAATTGGAAGAAGGGCAAAGGCAAGAGCCATTCCAAAAGATCAGAGAATCACAACTCCTTTTATGACAAAGTATGAAAGGGCCCGTATTCTTGGTACAAGGGCATTACAGATTTCCATGAATGCACCGGTGTTAGTCGATATTGAGGGTGAAACAGATCCATTACAGATTGCAATGAAAGAATTATCTGCAAAGAAGATTCCTTTGATTGTTAGAAGATATCTTCCTGATGGATCATACGAAGATTGGAGTGTCGAAGAATTAATCATTGATTAATTTTCTTTATACTTGCATATTACCTTCACTTTAGTTATATATATATATATATATATAATTTTGTACATTACATTATCTTGATTCTACGTTGTTGAAAAGAAGAGAAAGAAGAAAAAAAAAAAAAACAAAGAAATAACCTAATCGTTAAATAAATGAACATATTAACATACGATAAACGTATCAATACATAAAATTACTAAATAATTAATTGATAAATACATCATTACTACCATTAGCTTAGAATAATAACTAAGAGTAAAACTTTACTGTGAAAAACTTAAAACTGTCTAAATATATAAAAAAAACCCAACAAAACCCCCCAATTCTTGTTTATTGTTTGATGCTATCGATGAATGTATCAGCATCAAATTTCTTGTACCCTGTAATCTTATTCTCCTTTGTAAATTCAGCCATGACAGTTTCAACTGCCTTTTTTTCGTCATCACCATTCGCCAAACCATTCAAATTTTCCTTTAATAAACTACCATCAATATTCATTTTATTACCATCACCATTGTCATTTTGATCAATAAACATTGCAAATGCATCCTTTAATTCTCCCTCTTCACTAAATTTGCCAAATCTCATTTTGACAATATTAAGAAACTCATTAAAACCAATATCCTTATTATTTTTTAACATTCCTTTTATTTGCAAATCGTTGAAATCAACTCCAATATCTTTAAATGCTGATTTAAGATCATTACATGAAATCTTTGCATCTCCATCTACATCAATCATATTGAACAACATCCTATATTTTTGTATCTGTGTTTTGGTAAAAGAATTACTCACAATTTCAGATCCAACCATTTCCACCTTCCAATTTAAAAGCTTCTTCTCAATTAATTACAATTGATAATTCAACATCTAATCTTTTCCATCCCCAATACTTATGTTGCTTCATCATCCCCTCTACAACTTATTTATTGTATAGTAAACACACACACATTTCAACGCGCTCTGTGTGGAATTTCTCTCTTTCTTTTTCTTTCTCTTTTTCTCTTTCTCTTTTCTCTTCTTCTTTGTAGGTACTTGAATGGAAAATCAGTATAAACGTGGATTTAAACAGTAAGAACAATTTGCCATGTCTGATAAAGGTAGAGAAGAGAAGAAAAAACTTCAGACTTTACTTAAACAGGCGAAGAGAGCATTGGGTGATGAAGATTTTGATGAATGTATTTCCATCACCAACGATATTTTGAAATTGGACAGGGAAAATTTCTTTGCATATATATTTAAAGGTAAATGTTTACAATCTAAGAGCAGGAAAGATGAAGCATTGAAAAATTATGTTAAGGCTAGTCAAATAAAACCAGATGAAACATTGGCTTGGAAAGGTCAATTATCAATCAGAGTGGAAGACTCTGATTTTGTGTCTTTCTTTGAAACTCTTACAAACTTAGCTAAGGTTTTGCACGATAAGAATGATCCACAAACAGAAGTTGTAAACTATATTAAAGATTATATCAATAATCATGGTTTGATCTTCAAACCTTTACATATTTATTATTTGAAACAAACAATCCCCGGATTATCAGAATTAGGAGATATAGTTGGATATCAAGTGGCAAATCCATCCAATTCTTTGAAAACTTTAATTAAAATCATTCAAGAAGAAGAAGAACGGGAAATAAAGAACATAAAGGATAAAGTCAAATTACAGTTATCTTTGAATATGACAGAAGCTGCAAAAATTCAAAAATATAATGAGAAAACTTGGCCAGTTTATTCGTCTTCAGAGATACCTCAACTTTATGAAAAACTGATTGATTTAGAACAAAATGATAAAGAAAGGTATAATGCACAGGATAAATATCTTAAATACAACTATGATTTACTACTGATTGCACCAGTTGAACTTAAATCATCATTAAGATCAGACATACTTGATATTGTTGAAGGTTTAGTCTTGATCAATTCACCATCAGAATTTGCTTGGAAATTATATTTTGATTGGCTTGATTTGAAATCATTGGCAGATCTTGAATTAGCCAAAATTGTCAAATTTATTAAATTATTTGGTCAAGATAAAGGTTATGGATGTATATTTTACAATTTTTTACTTTCAGATATTTGCCCTTTTGATAAAACTAAAATCCTTGATTATTTAAAACCGATTAAAAGGAAACATTTGAAAAAGTTGAAAGATAACACTGATGATGAAATAATTGAAGATCAAGATAAAGAAGATGGAGATGACAATTCTAAATATAATGATTTTATTGCTCAAAGATTCAAAATTTTTGATATTCAACCACAAGAAATTTTGACAAATATGTGTAATGCTTTATCAACTATTAAAAATTCTATTATTTGTCACAGAATAACGCTTGATTATTGTATTCATTTGAAAGATTATTCGATGGGATTAGATTTATCAACCCAATTTTCAAGAGCTACAACTTCATTGAAGAATTTAACTGGTTTAAATATTCCAAATTCTAAAACTTCTCAAACGTTGAATTTAGCAATTATTTATACATATTATGAAGCACCTAAAAATTTTTCCAAGGCATTAGCCCTGTATGATATCATTGCGTCTAAGGATCCTAATAATAATAAAGTCAAGATTGGTAAAGCTTTAATTTTAGTCGAAACAAATAGATACGATGAAGCTTCTAATATATTTTTAGATTTAATTGATGAAAATCCACATGATATTGAAGCCATTCAAGAATATGGTTGGTGTCAACTACATTTAAAGAATTATGAATTGGGTAGAAAATATTTGAATAATGCAATTACTATTTTACAAGATGATGAAATTGAAAATGTCAACACTGGAAATTCCATGGAAATACTTTCCAAATTAATGTATAGATTAGCAATTTCTTATTATATGGAATTTGATAGTTCTGAAGTTTCACTTTCCTCCGAATCTTTAAATGAAAACGTAAAGACATGTTCATTGTTACTCTTAAAATGCCTGAAGATATCCCCAAATTATGCACCAGCTTTTACTACATTGGGCTTAATTTATTATAATTATACTGATAATAAAGATAGAGCTATTAAATGCTTTTATAAAGCATTTCAGCTTGATCCTGCCGAAATTGAAGCTTCATATAACCTTGTTGAACATTTTACATCAATTAATGATTGGGAAATGGCTGATGTCATTTGTCGAGGTGTTATCGAAAATGATAGAGCAAGAAGACAATTGAATTCTTTGTTTAATAAATCAAAGGATAATGCATGGCCTTATCGTATCTTGGGTTGTGCATCAATGGAATTTAAAGATGATGTTAAAGCAATTGAATATTTCCAAACTGCCCTACGTATAAATCCACTTGATACTGCATCATGGTTAGCTCTTGGTGAAGCTTATATTTTCCGAGGTAGACTTGAAGCTAGTGTTAAAGTTTTCAATCATGTTATTAAATTACAATCTGGTGTGCAAAATACAGCTACTGATGTCGCCATTACATCCGAAATGGAAGATAAAGCTGATTGGCATACAATATTTTTGCTTTCCACATCGTTAACCAGTATGTTAGAATTTGATCAAAGTGTTAAATTATTAAAAAATTTATTAAAACGTGAGAATATGAATAATAATATATGTATTCTTACAATTTTAATTGAAACTTTGGTTTTACGTTGTGATTCTGAAACGAATAGAGGTGCAATTTTGAGAGCATCAGATACCTTAGTAGAATCATTTGAATATTTATTTGAGGCATTTGAAATAGAGAGTGGATCAATTAAATTATGGAAAGCCTTAAGTGATTTATTATCGATTTCACTAAAAATTCAATCTTCTTTGGTTAAATTACCAATTAATAAAATTAATAATTTGCTTAAAAATATTGCTTTTGAAAAAAATGAATTATGGGATGATATTGATTTTATGAATTTTAATGTTGAAGAACTTATTTCTAAGAAACAATATATTACAGTTTTTCATCTGTTTTTCACTTTGTCATGTATTGGTGGTTATTTAAGTATGAAAGCTGGTGAAATTAAAATTTTACGTTCAAGTTTAATTTATAACATTGCCGTTTCACTAATCTCATGGCACAAAGATTCCAAACTGGAAGTTTTAAGAGATGTCGCAATTAAAAATTTGAATAAGGCAATTAGTATAGAATCGGATAATGCTGAATATTGGAACAGTTTAGGTATTATTTCGTTAGATAAAAATGCAAAGATAGCGCAGCATTGTTTTATTAAAGCTCTATCATTAGATCCAAAGGCAGTATATGTTTGGTTTAATTTAGGTATGCTTTACATTAAATATTTCGATTATGATCTTGCAAATCAATGCTTTATTAGGGCGCAATCTATTGCACCAGGAAATCCCGAATCATGGATTGGACAAGCCCTTGTTGCTAATTATAATAATAACGAAGTATCATCCAGAGAACTATTTACACATTCATATGTCTTATCAAAGGGTATAAATCCAGCAAACACTTTACTATATGCTGTTTCTGTTATTGAAAACATTATGCGTGATGGAAGTGAAGAAAGAAATTTAGCCGCTGTTCAACAATTAACAGTTATTAATTATGGTATATTAAATTATTTGAAATTGTACCCTGAAGATACTTTTGCATTAGATTTAAGTGTTACTATCATTGAAAGATTATATTTATTCAATAAGGGTCTTCAATATTCTCAGAATCTATGCGAAATTTTAGAAAAAAAATATGAAGAAACTGAAACTGAGGAAATTTTGATGAATTATGCAAAGGCCAAATGTCAAATGTCAAGGTTATTACTTGCTGGTAAGGAATATTCAAAGGCAGTGGAAATTTGTGAAGAAGTTGGATCATTATTAGATACGGTTGAAGACTTAAACATTGAAGTTCAGAAATGTATGATGTCATGTTTTACAGTTTTGGGATTATCATTATATTTTCAAGGCGAATTTGATAAATCATTGGATGAGTTTAGGAAACTTCTTGAAGCTTTTCCAGAGAACAAACAAATTGTTGTTTTAATTTCACAAGTTTTATATGCATCAGGTGACTCTGAAGCAATTCAAGCTGCGATGGATGAATTGCTTAATAATATTGCACAGCATGGTACTTCTTTAATCGTTTCAATGACAATTGCAGCGATTTCATTAGTGGAAAATTGGACAGATTATATTGTTGCTGTTAAGGAAGTTTTAGATGAATTACCATTAGATGTATTGATTAAAGACACTTACAAAGAGGTACCAAAAATGTTAACAATGATTAGCAAAAAATTGAACCTTAAAAAGGAAAAAGATTTAAGAATTGACAAAATTTGGCAAAGAAATGCATTTCTGTTTCCTGGAGATAGTATCTCATGGAGTAACATTGATAAAGAAGTGTCTTTAGAACTGAATATAAATGCCAGTGATGAGAGTGCAATGTCAGTTTCTCAAGCTTATGTTCATGTAAATAGGTTAAGAGAGACACAAAGAAGTATTTTGCTAAGTGGTGGAATATCAGAAGATGCTTTAAAATCACTTTACAATCTAGTCAAATAAATAGATCTATAGATAATATATAAAAGTTTAATGACTTGTTTATAGCTCAAGTTAAAATACGACAGAAATATTAATATACTAAGTAACAACCAGCAAGAAACGGATATTAATGGAAGAGAGAATTAGATAAGAAAAGAAAAAAAAGTTTTTTTTATTTTTTTTTTATTTTTATTTTTATTTTTATTTATTTTTATTTTTATTTTTATTTTTTTTTTGATTTCTTTATGTATGCTGGGGCGATAGGCAAATGCTTAGTCACCGGACTGTGTTGTTCCTTTTGTTTCTTTTTAAAAAAAACTTGTGTTATTTAATTGAATAGTTTAGATATTATATCTAAACATAACTGTGAATAGCATAGGTGGGATTGTTTAGGTTTAGTGGATTGCATATCAATTGGTTTTAAAACTAGGTATCAATCATGGCGTCAGCAATAGGTGTGAAGTCACGGTGGCTCACTGACAAGGAAACCGATAATTTGTCTCAGATAATACACAATTTTTTCATGAAATCGGCCAACATAATAGTGAACTTTAGGATAAAAAGAAATGGAGATTTGTTGGGTTTATTGGATGATGATGTTAATCATTTACCAGAAACAGAATTCAACGATCAACAAAAATACCTTGGTGATTTAGATAAAAACTCATTGCAGTTACATCATCATGACTATTCAGCAAATGACAAAACAAAAAAATATACCAACGAAAATAATAATAATGGAAAGCAACAATCAGATATATGGTTTAATATTAAAACACAGAATCCAGCTATACCGAAAAAAGATCTACTTGTATGGAAGAACAAGGATGTAACAATGCTGCCACCGATGATTATTGAAACTGTTCTTGATCTATCTGAGTTAAATGAAGATGATACGTTATATATAGATGATGATATAATAAATACAACAAAGAAATCTGAAATTGTTTTAGAAAGATGGTTAATAAAGTTAGATTTAGACAAGTATGATAATGATTCCATAGAAATTCCGGCAATTTATAAAAATATGATCGTTATGTTTAGATGTCTATACACATTAGCTGGTTTGTTACCTGCATATAGCTTGGTAAATGGGAATTCTGAATTTTTTTCCTCAAGTGTCAATTCTACCAATTTAAAAGTCAAAACAAAAATTTTGGATGGGTCTAAATCCCTCACTTCTAAGGGAAGGTTTGGCTTGAGTCGTCCTTTATTACCGGAAAAACCCGATATTGATTCCGTTGAATCGAAAGATTTGTTACCAATTTTAACGCCAATTGGATCTATGAATTTATCTGTTTCATTTAGAAAAAATTGCAACTTCCACATCTTTACTACCAAAGAAAAAGAAGAAATATTAGACCATGATAGTATGTATGAAGATGTTTATTCAATAAGTTCAAATATTAAAACTGAAAAAATGAAATCAACAGTTACGGATGCAAAGGATATACCAAACACAGGAAATAATAATGATATATACCCTTCAACATCGCCATTCGGTAATATACGATTTCGCACTTCAAGTACTTCTGTGAATAGTCAAACATCCAGAAGACGTGCATCTACAAGATCAGTATCAATTTTTAAAACTGGTTCAATGGCTTCTTCATCACCTCCATTTAATAATAACAACATATTACAAAATAACAGTACATCACCAAATCAAACCTTTACCTCATCATATTCGAATTTAAATCCAATTCCTGTTAAAAGAACCGATTCAACATCAAGTGTTCATTTTTACAACAATAGTAATGAAAGAAATAACGGAGCGATGGATAATAATAATAATAATCAAGCGATAATGCCTTCATTATCAAGCAGGTTTGCTTCTTCACTGGGCTCCAAGTTTAAAAACAGTTCAAGTAGGAATAATTCTTTGGAAGGACAATTGATGGTTGGTAACAATTTTACTCCGTCATCAAATCCAATATTACAAAATTTCAGATCAAGGAATAAATATTTTGCATCATCATATTCAGATATTGATCCAAGTAATTCATTGTATCTTGACGACGATTTGAATAATTTTATGAAATTATTAGATTCCAAACCCGATTTGAGAGTATCAAATAATTCATCAATAGTTTATGATGATAGCCTGAGTAATTTTAAAAATTTGAAGAAACATAATGATTTATTAAGTGACTCACCATTAAAAGAAAGCATAGTAGATTATCCAAGATCTATATCACCATCATCTTCATCCTTTAATCCACCACCAGTAGTTACTTCAACTGATGAAAGAGGCCTTGGATCATCTGTTCAATTATTAATAGATAATAAAGAATATTTTAATTTAGAAGCTCATAAGTTATTGGATAAAGCTTCGAATTATGAAACTTCCTTTTCTAGCAGACTACGCACTAAAAGTGAAAGCAGTAGAGATAGTAGACTAAGTAGAAGCAGTAGAGATAGCAGAGGTAGCAAAGGTAGTAGGGGTAGCAGAGAAAGTCATGGTATAATGCCTGGTCCGTTAATTACTTCATCTTCATACGCACCAAATTCTTCATTAGGTATGACGGGACAACTAAATTCACAATCTATTCATTCGATATTAAAGGCGAGTGCTACATCCGGAACATCAGGTGCTATGGCAACAGGCTTTAACACTAATACAATGGAGCATAGTAATAGTGATATAAAGAAATTATCAGATTCTTTATTTTACACCAATGATGTTAATAATAAAGAAAAAAAGGAACAGGTTTCATTATCACCAATTTCGTCATCACTACCACGAAATATGCCTAATGCTACTTCAATGAATAGAATGGGCTCATCAGGACGTGCGCAAACGTTACTGAGAAGCTTGAGTATTGGTACAGGGAATGCGATGGGTATAACCAATCAGGCCAAATCACGCACAGGTTCTGGTGGATCAATTGTCGGTAGTAGTCAATTGAGAAATATTCTACATAGTAGTTTGAGGAAGGAAGGATTTGCAAGTGGATACTCAAAAGGTGATTCGAAATTCAAAGAAGCCGATGGTCATATTACACCCGAACAACTGAAGGATATCTCATACGGCCGAGAAGTTTTCGACAGTGAGGATGAATGTGAAAATAATGAAGGAACGAATGCTAACGACATTAATAATGATTTAGAGGAAGAAACAGTGAATAGGTTAAGTAATACAGAAAAGGTTAAAGTTGAGATTGGTTCTGACGCTAGTACTAATACTGAAATGAAGACAGAACCAGTTCAACCGAATAGAGATTCAATGTCAAGTATTCGGAATAAAATGAAAAATATGCAGCGCAGACAGAGTCAGTTAGGAACTAGAAATAATACTATAGTTGGTAGGAATTACAACCATCTTCGATTTGAAGGTATAAGTGGACCAGCAACACTTCATTCAGACGAGTTAGAAGTAGAAGATTCTGACGACGAGGAGGATGAACTGTTGTTTGAAATGAGTGACATGACATCGGCAAAATAAGGGAGGGAACATAAGGTAATGTAAATTAATGAAAAAAAAAAAAACTTAAAATAATGAATGGGAATGTAATATAAAATAACACATAGTCTATATGTATAAAATATAAAAAATAATCATGGAATCACTAAAAAAAAAAACAACAAAAAGAGATAACCGCTTACGTAAACTTTTTAGTGGTCAAAATTTTTATTTTTCAAATTTGGAATCAAAAAAATTTTTTTTTTTCATCAAAGCATGAATAATAAGGAGTTTTCTTCTTCTTTTTTTAATTGCAAGAAAGTAGAAAAAAGAATTTATTGTATATCTTTTATAAACGATATAAAAGTCAATTATAGATGTCGTTAAACGGAAAGGTTAGGACAAATCTTCCGTCTGAGCTTCCAGTCACGGCAAAGACACAGTCACCATCATGTTTTCTACATAGTGTAGTTTTACGTTCATATGTTGGTGAGCAAGCTGCATATATTTATTCCTGCTTACATTCACAGAAGAAGATGTCATTGAGTCAAATCGGCCAAAAGAGTGGAATAACAGGTGCAAATTTGAAGAAAGTTTTGGTCACATTGATCCAACTTGGTTGTGTTGTTTACATTACGGATAAGAATAACAGTAACAATGTTTATTATTGTCATAATGAAGAGGGATGTTGGAAGTTAACATATGCTGATGAGATTGTGCGACATGTACGTGAGAAATTTGGTCAAGTGCATGCCAGTGTTATACAAAATGTTATACTAAGAGGTCATTTAACTATTGGATCATATGTTGACGATATGGAAGTTAAGAGTGAAATTGATAAAATAGAGCAAGCGTTTACTGATCTGGTGGATGATCAATGGCTTGTGACCGTACGTGAATTAGACTTCAAACCATTGAATGCTACATTCAGTACATGTATTACCACAGCTAATAGAGAATTCAATGCTGACAGTAGTCAATATATGAAAAATGATAATGGTATGGGTGATTCAGGTGGTTCTAGGTTTAAAACTGTTGGATTGAGTCAACTTAAAAAGTCTATTATCATCAAAGATTTAGCAAAGGAAAAGTTCATGAAATTGTATCATGATAGTAATGGTAAGGATAAATTACATAGAATTGGTACTCATAATCAGAGGGATGATGGTAGCGTACCAACAAATGTTAATAATTTATTCAGTGATGAAGATGATGAAAATGAAGAAGAAGATCTTGAGAATACTACAAAGATTGGTGGAGGCAAATTACTTAGAAGATTAAACGGTAATGTTCCATTAACAGTCTCATTTGATAGATTTTTAAAGCATGAAAGAGATTTGCAATTAGTTTCTATTTCCAAGCATAGAATCGGTTATATTACGTCACTTATTTATGATGTTGTATTAAGTAGAGTTGAGAAGAGTTCACGAGAAATTCGGAATATTGAAGATATTGTTGATAAATTAGTTGCAGATGCTAGTGTTGGTATAGGAAGTGCAGGCTCGTCCACATCAGGCTATGATCCATCCATTGGTCGTGATTTAATGAAAAGATTAGAATTAAGAGACCAACAAAAGGGTATGAATTTTGGAGCTGCTGATATTTTAAAAGAATTATCAATGTCAAACAGACACAAACTTAATAAAGATGATTTAATTGGTACGATCAGTAATGAAGATGAAGATGATGAAGATGGTTTCAAATCAAACAAGAAGAGAAAATTAGAGGAAGCTATGAATGCATCAAATAAAAGGAGTAAATTAAGTAAATTAGCATCACAAATTAAGACATTCGATGATGAAGAAGATGAAGATGAAGATGAGAACGAAGCAGAAATTGATAATGGGTTTGATATGAATAATTCAGAGAACAGTGAGATTTTAATGTTAATTCTACAGCACTTGAAATTATTAACAACAGATAAAAGTATTTCATTTTTGATGGAGACAACTCCAGGTCAATTTTATGTTCCATTTACTGTTTTACAATCTCAACTTCCATTTTATCAAATGAAACAAATTATTAAGAACATTTTTGGTACTGCTACATTACGTGTTTTAAATTGTATTGAAAGTAGAAGATTAATTGAAGAGAAGAATATTGCTAAAGATGTACTAATGAGGGAAGGTGATGTGAGAAAAGTTATTGCAACATTAATTAAATTTGGTTTGGTAGAAATTCAAGAAATTCCAAGGACAGCTGATCGTAGTGCAATGAGAGGTATTTTTGCATTTCGTGTTAATAAAGGCTATCAACGCGGCAAGGAAATTTTGGCAAAATGTTTGATGTTTAACATGGGTGAAATTTTAGATCAAATGGAACATATCAAAATGGAAAATAAGATTTTGTTAGATAAAATAAGTAGAGAAGATGTGCGTGGTCGTGAAGTTGAACTGCTTCTTGAGAGTGAACTAGCACAATTGAAAAAAGTTGTTGAATCTGAGAAGATAGGGTTGTCCAAATGGACACGATTACGTGCTATGGGTGAAATGCTTTGGTTTTCTAACAGCAAGTAGATATTTGATTCTAATAGTAACTATAGCTATATATTATTATTATTTCCTAATTCGGTAATACATTTACGTAATAATAAAGACGCACGTGACATCAACAAACAAGCGTCGATAGTCTGCACATTACATTAAAAAAAAAAAGTGTTTTGTTAACCAATCAGAAACGCGGAAATTGACAACAACACGTTTTTTTTTTTTTTTTTTTTTTTTTCTCTTTTCCTCCCTTGATGATGAGCGAGAGCTTTCGAGCTAGTTGCGTTTTAGTATGGTTGGATTAATTTAGAACATTCAATTTTTTTGAATTGATTGGGTAGGAATACTGTTAATATATTTGTTATTTTTTTTTACAGTCATTAAATCAACGTCGAATACACAATGTTCTCAGTTAGATCTGCAAGACAATTTTCAACATCTGCCGCACGTGCAGTTTCAATTAAGACAGTTCCAGCTGCTGCTGAATCTGTTTCAACTTTAAAAGTTGTCGTTAAAAATGCTGGTTCAAAATCTGCACCAGCAGGTCTTGCTCACTTATTAGCAACATCAACTTTCCTTGATACTCCAGAAAAATCAGGTCTTAGACTTAAACGTGAAGCGGAATTATTAGGTGGTGAATACTCCGCTGAAGTTACTAGAGATGCTTTAGTTTTAAAGGCTACTTTCTTAAAGGAAGGTTTACCATTCTTTGTTAATGCTTTAGGTTCTTCAATCTCTAAAGCTGCTTACAAACCTCACGAATTATCCGAAATTGCAGGTCCATATGCTTCTCAAGTTAACGCATCAAAGATTTCATGCCCAAAATTTAAAGCTATTGAAGAACTTCATGCTGTCTCTTACAGATCAGGTCTTGGTTTACCACTTTACTTTGATGGTTCCAAATCATATTCATCTGAAGATATTGCTGCACTTGCAAAGTCCACTTTCTTAAGTGAAAATGTTGAAATTACTGGTACAAATGTTGAAGCAGCTGATTTAGAAAAATTTGTTGCTGAATCTTCATTTGCTACTTTACCAACTGGTAATGATGTCATTACCTCAAAGCAACCAACTTTCATAGGTGCTGAATCTAGAATTAGACAAGGTGGTAAGACTTCCGCTGTTATTGGTTTACCAGTTGAAGATGCTGATGCTTATGAATTAGTTGCTGCTGGTTTATTATCATCTGTACCAGAATCCATCACTGCAAGTGTTGAATCAAAGGTTTTATCATATGAAGGTTCATCCTTATTCTACTTTGCCGTTACCTCAACTGATGCTTCAGAAGTAGCAAAAATTATCAAGGATGCCGCAAAGGATCTTAAATCCGTCGATTTTTCACAATTCTCAAAACTTGCTTCATTATTAGCTGGTAAGCCAATTGCTTCAAAATCAGTTTCTGCCCCATCTGAATTTAACTTAGTTGTTGTTGGTGATGTTGATGCTGTTCCATTAAAGAGCGAACTTTAGATATGTTTTTTTGTGCTTTCTTTGTTATGATTTAAAAGGAAAGAACGAAATGAAATAACAAAAAAAAAAAAAACAATATCGATATCAATCAATGAAAAAAAAAAAAAAACTAAAAATCATAATTAAAACATTCTTGAAATGACGTGCACATGTACTTATTTAAAATATTTATTATATTATATTATATTTCTACATTATTATATTAATTTATTATTATTTATGAAAGCTTTATTTGCAACGAAAAAAACTTATAAATTGAAATAACTACTTTGTGTATTCTTCACCAATCCCCCCCCCTCCAATGTAATTCAACCTTGTAACGTTGAACTTCCAATATCATATAACTTATATAAAATGTATAGTTATTTACTTTATTTATTTTTCTTATTTATTCTTCTCTAACTAGTACGTAATAATCTTAGACTCTTCCTCTGTTTGTCGCTCCACATGAATTTTCCAATTTTAGTTTTTTTTTGGTGTTTCCATCAGCATTATTAAAAAACAATAACACCTTCATTTACAGGTGTACGTTCATGCTCATATCACCGACCGCTAACCTGAATTTATAAACAAAAAATGTCATTTCAACCTATCAATCCTAAACCCTACCTTTCGTCACTTGTTGGGTTAAAGGTTGTCGTTAGATTAAAATTCTCAGGAACCGAATACCATGGTACACTTTTGACAGTTGACAACTATATGAATTTATTACTTGACAAGGATGTTATTGAAGTAGAACAGAAACTCGGCGAAAGCCCTGTATTATCAAAGGGAACACCTTTAGAAAGTGAACTTTTTGTACGGTGTAATAACGTCTTGTGGATAGGGAAAGAACCGGAGGAACTTCAAACATCAGAAAGCTGATGTTCATTTTTGTATAATACCCCATTTAAACAAACAAATAAATATTTAAATAACCATTAAATAAAGGCTTAATTATGGCAAAACAAATAAAAAACATGAAAAAATCTATTAAAATCTATTAAAATCTATCAAAATCACAACCTATATGGTGCTATTGCTAGCAACTATTATGGTATGTTTATATCTATATCAAACTCTATTAAAAAAGTCATCGTATCAACCCGTTAATTCCTGAGGTATATCTTCCAGTATTTCTCCATATCTGAACATCCAACAAACTTGCAAAGTTTCTTAATTTTCTCTTTTCGTAAATTCCCAGCCAAATCTATCTCTGAATTATTTATATAGTTGTCATTATCCCTATTATTTCTATTATTTGTATCATTTATCTCATTTATCTCATTTATCTCATTTATCTCAGCAATATCATTATTACATTCATTATTATCTTTATGATTATTTTTATTGGTATCTAACTCGTTTTTGTCATTATTCTTACGAATTTCATTACTAGTAGCAACATTAATGTCATTGGGTTGGCGTTCAGCATTTCCAAAATCCATTTCATCTCTGTCATTTTTCACTTCTAAAAAAGAGATATTTGAAATTCCATAGAGTTCCAAATACTTTTGTATCTGATAATCATTTAGATCAAAAATCATAAACGCATTACGCAATGGCGGCAATTCCTTACTGTCCCCAATAAATGGTAAAATATCATAGGGAACATCACATCCTGAGCCACGTCTCTCATTTATACCACGTGCAATATTTTGTTCAAGTCTTAAAACCTTCATACGCTGTGCACCAAGCTCAGACTCCAAATTAACAATAGAACCTTGCAAAAACTCAATAATATTCAGCAAGTTTCCTAGTGTTTTCTTGCTAGATGTAATTTCATTTGCAGGTGCGTTCATTTCAGTCTCAAACTCAGTCCCATGTTCGTTATTTGCTAACATACCAGTTTGCTGATCAGCAAACTGGTTTGTGCTTGTATTTACGGAAATGGACTTATGCCCTCCATATCTGTAAAAACTTTGGTCTATTTGGTTAAATTGATCTAATCTGTTGATGCGGCCAATTCGATTAATTTCCATTCGTTCAATTTGATCCATTTCCCCTACTTGTTCTAATGGTCCCATTTGTTCCAAATGTTGTTGCTGTCTTTGCAATTGAAGTTGTAATCTCAACTGCTGTAATTGTGATTGTTGATCATTTGGTCGATATTGCATATTATTATTTCGTGTAAATTCTGGTCCAACATTTTGCATCAAATTTTGCGGAGTGTTATAGGATGGTGCACTTCTAATGTTGTTAGGACTACCTTCATTATTTACGCTAATTCTTTTATTTTTACCATACATCTTAATAAAATCAACATTTCCTATTGCTTTCCTCTCTTTTTGTAGCCGTAAATTACTATCGGATACATCAGTTGTAAGACACTGTCCAGCCAAACCATGTTGAATACTAGTAAAATCATTTGAATTATCATCAATAGCATTCAAATTAGTGTTAAACATCGTATTAATGTCCACGTTGTTATAAATACTCACATTTTCTCTACTCATTACTCTATTATCATTAATAGAATCACCTATACCTGATAACGGCGATATATATGTTTGTTGATTGTTGAAGAACTGTTGCTCAATCTGATCATAAGGTTTTGAAGGTGTGCTGGAAGAGCCCAAAGAAGTGATTACACCGGAATTCAATGCAGGCAAACGCAGTGAATATGGTGATACTTGCTGGACTGCTAGTCGTTTATGTGTATGATCATGATAGACTTTACCAGAGTATCCATCTTGTCCTAACAAAATCTGTGATTGGTTGAATTTTTGGGAAGGTAATAACGGAGATACAACATTGGAGCTATCTGTACTATTAGTACTGATGGATTCTTTAGAAGCTGCCGATTTAGCTCCACGGTAAGACCTACGCCTTTTATAAGGAGGAGGTCCGTTTTTGTGTTTAACATTTAATCTATAAACAGGTAGGAGATTTACATTTTTTGTAAATTGTTCATAATTTACTTTTTTGTTTGATTTTTTATTCATATCACCGGAGAAATTCAAATTTGGAGACTTATTATAGGGACTTTGAGTAAACGTTGAAGAAGTGAGTAATTCAGTTGATAAAAGAATATCTGTATGTCTTCTCTTATTTGCAATTTTCGGAGATTCGAAAATCGTTTCGGTAGTTTCGGCAATAAGGGGGGATGTTATATTCTTCTTGGATCTTGTTTCAGAGATGCCGGCAGATACACCAGATGTATTTGTTTGACTTCTATTGACAATATCTTTAAACTTAGGCGTATTTGAAAATGATGCATTAAAACTATTATTTCTACCCTCAGAAGCCGATGCCAACACAGGGAATTGTGTTTGACTACCTCTTATGCTTTTGTTAATTTTTTTCAACTTAAAATTGATAGAATTATCATCACCATCATCATAATTTACCGAATTATACGATTTGGGATCACCATTTGAATTTAAATCTGAATCTGAATGTTTCAAGGTAACCGTATCAATTTCAGAATCAGAACCTAAATTTTTACTGCACTTAACACCATCAGAATATATGACATGAGACGTATGTAGTTCAGGCATTTTGTTAATACCTACTCGATCTTTCTTTTTGTTTTGCAGTTCATGGTTTTTATTATGGGTAGAAGCTTCCCTCAACCTATTATAAGACTGAGAATTTCGAGAATTCCCAATATTCTTAATATTTTCAATGTTATCTTTATTCATATTATTACTACTATCGTTATTATTAACAATACTACTAGCATTATCAGATTTATTTATACTCAAATTTATATCAGGATGAGAATCATGTAAATTCTTGGGTGAATTAACCGACTCAAATGGTCTCCTAGTTATATGTGAATCAGGCTGCCGTACATTATGAGACCTTATCAAATGCCTTGCTAAGTTTGTTGGTCCGTTTCTTGATGAATATCGGAGAATTTTATTGCAAATCTGACATACCACCGATGTATGAGTTGATGATGTCTGTTCTAAGATGTTCTGTCGGAAGTGTTCCCAGACCCAACTGTTGGGTGGTCTAGCCATTCCTTGTTGTCCGAGTTACTGAATCGTATCCACTATGCAATAATTGAAAGTTCTTCCCTTAAAACACCTTTCCACAGTACCCCGTGAAAAACCCTCTCCCCTTCCATGAGACCACAAAAAAGCACCGCGTCATTGAAAAAAAAAATGTTTTTTTTTTCTTTTAAAGCATTTCTCATCGCTGACGTAAACCGTCAATACGTCGGATGGATTCCAAGTCCCAGAATTGGTTACGATACAATTCCCATTGTTCACGGGTTGCAGTTGAGAAAACCCTTGGATTGAGAACCATTCGAATGTGTTCAACACCACGGCGTTGCTCTGAATTTTGACGACGTCTTATAAATCCAATAAATTGGTCTTTTATTCCCACTTTGACCTTGACCAGACGTACATTTAACTGTCTAACACCTTTGTTTGCAGTTATGAGGAATTTACGTGGTCTAGATATTGTCCTTGTATATTCACCAGTAAGATAAAATAGGAGTAATGTCATAAATGTAATTATAGATATCACTCGATAGACAATCCTCATAAGAGTATACCTTTCATCCCCGTTAACATCTTCATATATATCACACCTTGATTCATCTTCTCTTGTTGGATGTATATTTTCAGAATCATCATTACCATCAAGAATATTCTTACCCTCTGGTTCCATTTTAGCAAATGCTGGAAATTCAGGAACGACAATACTACTCTTATAAGTAATAGAAACTATCCCATTATCTGTTTGAATAGGAATATCTATACTATCATCACCAATGAAAACTCCATCATTTTCACCAATTAAAACCTGATTAAACCCAACAGTTCCATCATAATCATTAAATATTGACGAGTATGTGGAATAAATAAATGTTAAAGTGAGTACGAATAAAAAAATTCCGTATTGAAACCTTAGATTTTGTTGTTGAATATATTGTTGACGTAAACTTTCTTCCAATATAAGCATGTTTTTAAATATCTGTGCTGTGGAAGATGAATCACCTTCCTTATTTTCTTCCTTTTCTTTGTCATCCTTATTACCCTTTCCTCTAATTCTGCCTCTACTGCTTGATCTACTGCCAGAACGAGGAGTCAGCATACCATAACCTATATCTGAAGTAGAATCACTATCACTAGCATGAGAAAAAGTTCGATAAACAATACCGTCATCATATTGATCATATCTATTATTTTTTTCATATTCACTAGAAATCTTAATTGCTGGCATTGAAGATTCCATACCAGGTTTAAATTTAGATCTTTTTCTGGAATATCTAGCCAGTGGAGAACCTGAAACATCTGTATCACTTTCTGTTATATTACTCCCAGAATCAAAACTACCACTACTTGCAACACTTCCAAATGTTTCTGATCGAAATGATCCATCCGATCTGTCAGATACATCACTTGTACGTCTATTCCGTAATGTATTGACCTGTTTAGGTGTATTGAGATTACTTCCTCTTCTAGAACGTGAAAAATATGAATCTGAGGATGCTGTGATATTAAGATTCAAATTTATATCACTGTTAGTACCATCTTTGTCCTCGTTGTAATCAGATTGTAATGGAAGTACACGAGTTAATTTCCTCTGTGATTTGGAACCCTTAGAATCGATGGTATCAAATGTGGAAGAAGTGGATTTCAAAGGTGCATCCTTTTCCTTTCTCTGATCATGACTGTCAATTACAGAATCCAATGCAAAAAAATCGATCTTGTCATTTGTAGAAGGGACAGTCCGAGGTAATACCAGACCAGGTGAATTTGGCGGTGATTGCATGTCCTCTATATCATCAATCTGTTTTTGACCGATATTCATTCCTATACCTATATCAATGGAATTAGAAGCATTTCTATTTTCTTCCACCATTGCTACTGTACCACTGCAATCTCAATATCAAAATTTTGCTTATATATATATATATATATATATATATATATATATGGACTGCAGAAAAACCAAGTAATCCATCCATCCACAAATAAAAAGATTCTTCCTCTCGTCTTCACCACGCATGAGGGAAGAGCTCTCTTTTCAAAAGTTGTTTTTATTCAAGCCACAAATATGTCATGGGGGGAAAACATCGATTTGGAATTATATCCTATTATACGATCAATACAAAGGAATTTTAGGCCTCTATATCAATGTTGTCATACATGGATCTTATCCAACAATACTTTTATTTGTCCACAGGGTGGCATTGGGATAATACTTACGAACATATCTTGGCGACACCAAGAAATTTACTACATTTCCCAATTCCAAATGGTGTAAAAATTATTGTTTCCAATAGAAACACAGAGTACAACTATAGTTCAATTAATATATCCCAGGTGGATGCACTAGAAGGGTCGTTATTATATCTTAGTTCATCCGCAATTCTTGACAAGTACTACAAGCCTTCTAAATCTCTGCCTATACAGGATGTTTTACAAGGATACCGAGACATCCTACCAACATACAAAACTGATGATTCTTTGAAAAAGAAAAATTCATACCTTTTATATGGTAAAATCTATTTCCCATCTCAATTTTTGGAAGGTATGTTGATCAAGCGATTTTCACCAAATTATCAACTTATTGTTAAGTTTGTCAATACGCCAAAACTCAATAAGTTAACACAACCAACTTCTATTTTCACATTTTATCTACAAAGACAGACTGAAAACAGTGCACATGATTTTATTTATTCTACCCGTGAAGATCTTTTTGGATTCCGTTGCCTCTATCATTTTGATATCATGTCTGCGAACTCTCAAATAAGTCCTATAAATAAGGCACTATCATCAAAATTCAGGTCAAATAGTATAAAACACCCATCAAAACTTTCTGCAGGTTGTGAATTATGGTATGCTGCAGGTAATGTGAGCCCTGGTGTTAGTATTGCTGCTAGATATACAACATATATCGATAGTATGCGATATTTGATGGATGGTGTTCCAATTTATACAGCGGGAATTATTGATTCAGATATGCACCCATATCTTTATGGTCAGAATTTGATACGTTCAATTCCTTATGCAATATCAAATATTCATCCATTGACATTTACTATTGCCGCAAATCCACTTTTAGGAACGTTTGAATCCACATATGCCATTCGTAGTGATGTACATTTCAAAGATGATGCCCGCCATAATGACCCAGACATCTCATATACTGGGAAAATGGGAATTGTTTTGAGTTCAAAATATCAATTTAACATGTACTCATATGATTCAGACTTGGTTTTGGGTGCACAATTTTTAAGGTCAAAACTTACATTCGTCAAAAAGACCAGCAATACCAACGATAATAATCTTACTAAGAATGTGCTAGAAGTCAAACCAGCAAACGAAGTCGATGATAAAAAGGGCCAGTATACACCTTATAATCCATACCAATTGGATCAAAAGCATATTATTCATAAATTATCACATATGAGCCAACATAATGTTGTATACAAAGTTTCCGACAAAGAATACGTTGAAAACAATACCGTACCGATCAAACCGGATGTTCAAAAAATTGCAGAACAGAAATCAAATAACGATAAATCTAGTCATAATGTAAATGATAACGATGAGTATATATCTAGTTTAAAAATAAGTGGTAGCTTTACCAAGAAAACTCTTCGTCTCGCATGGGAGGGTAAATTTCATGACTGGTTTGTAAGCTCAGGTGCATCCATTGATATGAAAGGACTTGGTTTAGGACCTCGTGTTTTGAAGTACGGTGTAGAATTCTCTTATAATTCGTAGAGTCTTTTTTTAAAGTAGACTATGATTTATTTCTCTATATAGAAAGTTGGATTATTATCTATCCATTTATATATTTACATCTATAATTATTCTCCTTATTCCATATATAGAGTCAATATTAACATTTTTTCTATGCATTTTTACCTCAGCTTTTGTTTTGAACTTCTTCTTTCAAAAAACCGTTTTGAATATTATAATCACTACGAGAAACTTCAGACGATGCTTCATTATGCATTGTCACTATATCAGATATTTTCATCACATTTTTGCTAACTGTATTAAATCCGTCCTTATGATCGAGGTTCATTGTCATGTGTTGTTCGTTTGGATTTGCCACTTCAGCAACTGCCGGAATAGTAATCATTTTATGACCTTCTTCAGTCTTTACAGATGGGTCTACTAAGTCTAATATTAAATTTCCACCTATTGGAATGCCATTTTTTTCAATATCTTTTTCATCGTCATCTAAGCTAAAAGTCTGATCCCTTTTCTGTTCCTGGTTGTATTTATCATCATCATCAAGTTCGTCAATTTCCATATCAAGCGGGATTGTAGCACCATCATAATAATTTACATTTTGTCTTGAACGTCTACTTCTTTTTGTTCCATCATCGTTTTCAGCGACTTCAACTTCAATTAGTTCATCTTTAACATCTTTTTCGGAATTTTCAACAAAATCCATTGTCAACGGAGTTTCAAAAGCATCGAATGCACTAGATTCTGTTTTTTCACCATCAATTTCCTTAGTATCCTCTTCCAGATTATCAATATTACTATTTTTTTTGTCATCCTTTGATGCTAAGACATCTTCGACAGTTTTCAGCAAGACATCTTCAACGTTTTGAGCCATCATTGAATTATCCAATTGTAACTTATTGAATGCCAAATGTAAAATATTTTCTTCAATAGAATTTTTTGTAATTAATCTGGTAACGAACACCTCTTTAGTTTGACCCACTCTATGTGCCCGATCTTCAGCCTGTTTATCATCATGAGGATTCAATGATTGGTCAAAGATAATGACATTTGCTGCACAAACTAAATTGATACCAAAACCACCTGCTTTTGTACTCAACAACATAACTGGAATTGTCTTATCTTCATAAAATTTATCAATTATCGATTGTCTCGTCTCAACCATGGTTGAACCATCTAATCTTAAAAATTTCCAGTTGTGTAATGAAAGAACTTTTTCAAGAATATCCAACATCTGTGTAAATAATGAAAAAATTAAAACTTTTTCACCTCGTTCAATCATCCCCATTAATAAATCAACCATTATTTTAACTTTACCACTATCTTCATAATTAGATTGTTTCAAAACAAATTTTCCTAATTCATTTGGAAACGTGTGACAAAATTGGGTGATTTCAAAATCTGTCATCACTTGAAAATCTTCAAAAATATATTGCTGGTTTGCATCGATATATGCAGGGTTTTTCATAATCATACGAGACATAATTCTCAACATTGAATCAGTATAATGTCTTCTAAATAACAGAGGGTGCATACATGCCTTACGCAGTGTCATTAAAATATTAGAACTTTTTCTTGATAATGGCTTAAGTTTTTTCAATTCTTCTTCAGAAAGTTCTTTTCGACGTTCTTTTTCCTTTCGCCATTCTTCAATTATTTTTGTTTCTTCTTGATATATCTTTCTTTGAGAGGAAGTTAAATCGCAATATTCAATACGAGTATGTTTTTGTGGAAGATCTTTCATGACCTGTGCCTTCGTCCTACGTAAAACAAATGGTGACATCATAACTTTTGCCTTATTAATCGCTTGCTCTGACATCAATGGATTATAATTTTCTCCTTCAATCTTTTCTTGATCTGTTTTTGTTGTTGCTTTTTGATCAAACAATAATTCTAGCTTTTTAAGTTTCGAATCAAAAATTTCTGGTAGAATGAAATCAAGCAAGGAAACTAATTCTTTCAAATTGTTTTGTAATGGAGTACCGGTAAGAAGCAAGCGGAACTTAGCTTTTAATTTGGTCAACTTTTTATATCTATCACTTGTGGCATTTTTCAACATATGTCCTTCATCATAAACAATAACGTTAAAATCTAACATCTGTAAAAATGGTGCATCAACTTTACCAGTTGTTAAATTATATGTAGTGACAATAACATCAAAATTTTCTTCTACCAAAACCGATCTTAATTCTTCACGTTCATCAAGTGAACCATAGTATGGTATAACTTTTAAGGACGGTGAAAATTTATTAAATTCACGTAACCAATTTTCTAAAGTTGAAGAAGGGACAACAATTAAATGAGGACCAGGGTAGCGTTTCTTTTTCAAATGTGACAAAAACGCAATAACTTGGGCAGTTTTACCCAAACCCATTTCATCGGCAAGAATACATGAGAGTTGCTTCTGGAAAAGTAAATGGATCCAGTTAATACCTACTTGTTGATAATCTTTTAAAGTTATAGAGTC
The DNA here is from genome assembly GCA_030574275.1 of Pichia sporocuriosa. Taxonomy (NCBI): domain Eukaryota; kingdom Fungi; phylum Ascomycota; class Pichiomycetes; order Pichiales; family Pichiaceae; genus Pichia; species Pichia sporocuriosa. The sequence goes on from JAJMES010000282.1 coordinate 37,636, forward strand.
TGGTAACAACGAAGGTTTCTTTTTGAAATAACCAATTTTATCTTTTACTATACTGTTATCAAGTTTTGATTTGTAAATTTTCTTCCTATCAGAAAAACTGAAATCATCATCATTTTCGGAACCATCAATTTTAAACATTCTTTTAGAATAGGCTTTTTTAACAATTGGTTCATCACTATCTGAATCGGAATGATCATCCTCATCCTCTTCATCCTCATCTTCATCATTGCTGGATTCTGATGCACCACCACTAACATTAGTAATTGCTAGTTCACCGTCTAGATTCTTACCTTTTAGATTAACCCCCCATTTTCTAACTTCTTTAGTAATAGATTTACTATAATCAAAACATTGTCTAAGGAGTGTATCAATAGCAGTATAAGCGTCTAATTTTTGACTTATAACTTCCACATATCTTTCAATTGCCTTTGTTGGAAATTTCACAGATTTTCCGGGTGACAAAATTAGTTTTAAAATTTCGTTCATGGATTTATATGGACGGTTTTCAATTACAATAGTAGCTTGCTCAGGTTTCATATTACTCAAATCAATGATATCTCTAATATCAGCATTGTTGAATAATTTAACTATTTTTTCCTTAATGTTAAGATTTGCGTCTTTATCAGCTTCATACTCTGGTAATACAAAATCGTCAAATTCATCAGCTTTATTTGCAACTGCTCTTCTCTCTGCACGATTATCACGTTTATTACTTCCTTGAAGTTTGCTACTTTCCCTTTTATTTTGTTTAACAGGTGAATAATCATCATCATCTTCGTATCTTCTCTTACTTGTTCTTCTTTTTTCCGAAGGTACATATATTTCCTCAATAGAGCCATCAGAGTCAATCAGCTCGACGGCACTCTCAACATCTTCATCTTCATCTTCATCATAATTTTCTTCTTCTTCTTCATCATCTAAAATAGAAGCTGGACGTTTGTTTGCTCTACCAACAACGTATCTATCTTTAATACTTCTAGTTTCTTTGCCAAGTTGAACTTTTGAGGATACAATATCTTCTTCTTGAGCATTCTTTCTAGCAAGAGCACGTTCATATTCTAGTTGCTTTCTTTTCTTCTCTTCATTAAATTTCACCCTATCTCTTAGTTTTTTTTCCTTTGCCAACTTTGAAAAATCACTACCTTTAGTTATACGTGATTGTTTAATAGGTGAAGATGACAATACAACACTTCTTCCTTTACTGGATAAACTATCCAAACGTGTAGATGATTTCGGTGTATCCGCTGGTAATTTATTTAAATAACGCATTGCATCTCGCAATGTTTTTTGAGATCTTAAAGCAGATATGATAACAGAAGCAGCTACATTGGGAAAGGATTTTTTCAATTTCCTGAAATCCAGACTAATGTCTGACTTTTTCGTTGGTGTAATATCAGTTTGAACTTTGAAGGCAAACTTTTCACGTAAACTTGGAAGTTTTGTAGTTATTTTAGCAGGAGGTGAAGAATCAAGACCAGAAGAATATTTTGGCTGGGTTTTCCTCTGAGGTGAAGAATCTGGAACTTGTATAGCATCATCACCATCATCATCGTCATCATCATCGTCATCATCATTATTTTCATCTCCATCTTCATCAATTTCTATTAAAGAATCGGAATCATATTGCTCAGTAGATGTTTTTGATTTTCTTCTGGGTGCAATATTCTTAGATGGGACTTCATCGTCTGATTCATCAGCAGTATCCGATAAACCATCAATAACATCTTCGTTACTTACTTCAAAATCTGCATTTTTACCCGAATGCTTCTTATTAGTTTTATTTTCATTTCTATGTGAAGATTCATGCTCCGAAGGTGACGATTCTACCCCAGGAGAAGAGGAAAGCAGATCAATAACCTCATCGGTTCCATGTCGTCTGGACCTAGAAGACATTATTCTTTAATGTTTTGTTATGGTTCTTTCTTTTTATCTAAGCCTGTCGTATCTGAAAGTACTAGACGATTAATACGCAAAAAAAAGCTAAAATGAAAATCAATAAAGAAAGAAAAGTAATTTAAAAAAAAAAATACTATAAAAAGGAACAAAAGAAGAAGATCTTTTTTTTTTCTTTCAATTTTTCTTGTCTTTTTTTATTTTCATTTTTCGTGTCACAAAAATTTTGTTTTGGCGTTTGTGTAAATTGACGTATTGCAAGGCAAGTGTTAATTGTCTCTTCAAAGCGGATAAGAATCGTTTGACGTTGGGTTTATATTAATATGGTCATAGTTTAAACTGCATGGGAATCC